>CAIGRB010155876.1:70635-80892 GCA_903798255.1 Fraxinus quadrangulata | reverse complement strand
GTTTTTTATTTTTTTTTTTTTTTTTTTTTTTTTTTTTTTTTTTGGAAGTTTAAATCGTATCATACAAAATATACAAACTATTTTGGAGAACAAGTTAGTTCTAGATAAAAATAGCAGAACCAGACCTTGAAGCACTTCATTCCTTCAGATGATGTTTTACATTTGTGTTGCAGGTTAGAATGTTGTTATATTTGCTGAAAAATGCCGACATTGTAGGTGGTTTCTTTTATGCTGGGGTTGCTCCTACCAGAAACATGTCGAATCATGCTCTTTAGGTTTGCCACTTGTAATTGTATATTTCGGTTTGGCTTCCTAAACTTTTAACTAAACCAGAGAGTAAAATGAGAGTTCATCTCTCCTCTTACGGAGTTTCACAAAATAATCTTTTGCTTTAGTTTAATATACTAAAGAAGGCCTTGATCTTCACACACAGGTAGATTCTCCACATCGAAAGTGTAGACTTACAGCAGCACGTGAATCTAAGAACAAGGATTTGAAATAATAACAATAAGAGGTACCTGTAATTTGGCTAAACGAGACTGCATTGAGCCAACAAATTGTTCATGCTGTTCCATCAAGTCAGCAATAGCATCCTCCTCACTAGCGGACACTGATTCGTTTTCGCCAGTTGACAGATAGCCTCTCTGTCATGGTAGACATGAAGATAAACACATAAGTGATACATAAAATGGATAGTAAGGTAGAAAGGGCTAATACCTACTTCTAAATTATGTTACAAGAGCTAGAATTTAAACACTGACAAATTAAAAAAATATCATTACCGTGACTCGAAATGGCCTTGACAAACTTTTAAAGCAATTATCAGAGAACAAAAGGGTCAACATACATGGTAATTGCACGTTTGAACATAAAGTCAGCTTACATGCTACTCATATAAATGCATATCTTCCTAAAGCAATTATCAGAGGACAAAAGGGTCAACATACATGGTAATTGCACGTTTGAACATAAAGTCAGCTTACATGCTACTCATATAAATGCATATCTTCCTAAAAATTATGATGTTATCTAAATTTTGTATTGAAATAACTGTATACTTGGGGTTAAAGGCATAAACTTATGATACCAAAAAATAAATATAAAAAAATACATAAAAAAATAAAGAAACCAATGAAAGCAGTATGGAGAATTGCATTCATTAAACAATGCAATATGGAGAATTGCATTCCTTTTTATGTCTTTAGTTAATAAATATTATTACTTTTGTTCCAATTTGTTAAGAACAACTTATGTCTCTTTAAAAATGATGATAAATATTTTATTTTTGTTTGATAAAAAATTTAAATGCAAAATTAATTTTAAATGGGGCGGGGACGATGTTTTCTATACCCGCCCCGTACCCGCTTCGGGATAATGACATCGCCCCCGTCCCAACCCGTTTACCCGATACTCCCCCTCCCATTCGGGGCAGGGCCTCACAGGTATTGAGTTGAACATATTTTCTTGTTATTTCTATCAAGAAGGTGAAAAACTAAAGCACCAAGCCATTAAAGGACCAAGAAATTCTCTAATTCCTTACCACAACTACGAACAGTATTTGTATGTTTGTTTTTATAATTTTGAGAGTTGAGGGACTAAAGTGAAATGTGTATAAAATGTTTTATTTTTCTTAGGTTAATAATTAGATTTTGATAGAGCAAGTTTTAGTATATCAATATTGGGCTCATTGGGTAGTTCGTATTAAATGACACATCATGGATTCAAGAAAAAGTTAGTTCACATAAGTTAGGCCCAAGATACTGAAGTCCAAAGAATTTAACTTTAGCCCCTGTTTGATCCACATTATTTTTTTCATTCTCATTCTTCTACTCATTTTCAACCACACATTATTCAATAAAATAATATTTTCCATCACATCAATAAATTCTCCTTCTTTTTCAAGCACACATTCTCCATTAATCTACTATTCCAGAATACATTTTTCCAAAATAATGTGGATCAAACACACCCTTAATTGGTAATTTATTTAAAGTTGGTTGATGATTTAGATTCTATGACAGCCATGATTCGTGTAGGATAAAGGTTAATTATAATCCTAAATTGATTTTGATAAAGTTCAATGGAAATCCTATTTTTTATAGCTATCAATTTTTAATTATGATCATATTCTATTTGTGATAAGTGTTAATTATATATTTGATATGTTTCAAACTTCAGTATTGTTATCTAATTAAATTAGGAACTATTAATTTATATTAATTACCCTTTTCCTAACCTTCCACATTTGATGTCTTATTAGAAAAGCATTAATGGAAAACAATCCAAACACTACCTTTTTCATTTTTTTCAATTTGTATACTAGTTTTCCCATTCCAAAAGTTGTCCCCATGTTATTCTATCAACATATTATATTGCATATCATATTGAAGGGGTAATTATGACTTGTAGCTAATCATGGCCCTAAAAAGTGAGACCTATTTGACTAGTGGAACACCTATTGTACCAAAACTCTATGGTCTTTTTCAACTATAAAATTTCGTGTCAGAGGCCTCATTATTCACCACGAGATATTATACATACACGTAGAAAGAAATAAAAGGCTAGGAAGAGAATCCAATAATATCATCGTATAGTATAGTTTATTCATACAAGGCAGAGAATCCAATAATATCATCGTATAGTATATTTTAAGGTGTGTTTGAGCCACATTATTTTGGAAGAATGTATTTTGGAATAGTAGATTGATGGAGAATGTGTGGTTGAAAAAGAATGAAAAGTTATTGATGTGATGAAAAATATTATTTTATTGAAGAATGTGTGGTTGAAAATGAGTAGAAGAATGAGAATAAAAATTATAATGTGTATCAAACAGATGCTTAATATCAGTAATTTTTTATTCATACAAGGCAGAGAATCCAATAATATCATCGTATAGTATATTTTAAGGTGTGTTTGAGCCACATTATTTTGAAAGAATGTATTTTGGAATAGTAGATTGATGGAGAATGTGTGGTTGAAAAAGAATGAAAAGTTATTGATGTGATGAAAAATATTATTTTATTGAAGAATGTGTGGTTGAAAATGAGTAGAAGAATGAGAATGAAAAAAATAATGTTGCTCAAGCAGGGGCTTAATAAGTAGTTGATTCATGGATAACCCATATTTTTATTAAATAGATTATTTTTATCGTTCCGTATTTAATGTAAAGAAATTGAGTTTTTGGTAACACTCCAAGGTTTATGAAAATTTGGGGTGTTGCAATATTTATCTGCTTACCCCCAGTCCCATTTATTTCTCTTTTTTCCTGATAAATTTCTCGTCCCCTTTCTCTCCTGCAGATTTTACACATTAGACACGCAACAAATGCTTCAGTTTCTTCTCTCCCACCCCCCCTTCAAAAGTCCATATTTAGATTTAATCGGAGACTTCTAGCATTGAAGGTAAAAAGGAATAAATAACATCATTGGTCACTTGTGTTATATGAGCAAAATTGAAGTAGGCATTTGAAGGAACTCCTCATTACTTTACCAATCCCCCTTGAGTTTAGAAATACTATTATGAAAATAGAAGAGTGAATAAAACCCAGAATCAAATGTTAAAAAGTAAGTTGGAGTGTACTTACAGAAGGTAAGTTTCGAGAGAGAGCGCTTGAAGCTAGAACTGCATGATTAGATATTCTGTCTTTCTTCTCCCAATTCGCAGCAAGTCGTGTTCTACCTAAAGTTGGTTCAGAACAAATAGCCATATTCATTAATCATTAAGAAAAAGGTCGTTAATTGCTTGCTAAAGCATCCATTAGTACGGTAGTTATACCTCCTTTTTTACTTTCCATGAGAGAGGTATCCCCATGCATGTTGTTCCCACAAAATTCATCTGCAACCAAAAGGAAAACTGATTACCAAAACAAGTAAAGCAAACAATTTATCTACAAAGATACATGGCAGACTAAAAATAAAAAAAACTCAACGACTATCAGTTAATAATACAGCAAGAACAGGTAACAAAGAAAATGAAAACCAGTTGGACATAATCAAAATTAGTATTAGTGACCTGGGGGTGTTTGAGCCCTATTATTTTTGAAGAATGTATTTTGAAAAGTTTTTGATTTGCGTGTAATATTATTTTAATGAAGAATGTGTGGTTGAAAAGAAGCGGGGGAAAAATGTATTTGGGAAAAATGGGAATCAAACATCCCCTAATAAAAAAAACTCATCGACTCCAACAAGAAAATCCATGTGCTTTGACCTGTGCCAAATAAGGCCTCATTGTAGGTGTGATGGTCCATAATACAACCAGTTTTACAATGAACCTTGACGAGGCATTACTTGACAGCATCAACCGCTGCATTTGACAAGATGTAGCACATATTCATAAAGTGACTGGAAGACAAGGCTGGATAAGACAAGATGTAGCACATATTCATAGAGTAGATCACACAAGGTGAAGGATGAGATGAAAAGGTAGACGTACAACTTTCACGCTGGCATGTGGCAAGAGCATCGACTGCTGCATTTGTTTCAATTTTTCCAGAAAGCATACGTTTATCATCCTTGGCATTTCTCTCAGCTGCAGGACCCCTAACTTCAGTAAAAGGACTCCTGTTCGAAACCTCACTAGAATCAATAACCTTTGGGGCCGCACTTTCAGACAATGAAGAAATAGTAGACCTCTCCAAGTCATCTCTGACTGATGAAAATTTTCGAACATCTGATGTTTTTGACTGCATTGATAGTGGCAGCGTTCTAAGTGGGGCTCCTTCATTTCTTTGTTCAGCAGCCTGCTCTATTCTCGGATTATTTCTAGGTACAACCACAGGTATAACCTCTGATCTGTTGAATATTGAAATATTGGCTGTTGACTGGACCTTCATAGAATGCCTCTTGGGGGCTGTCACATTGGTAACTGCCATTGAATTGATTTGAGTGGTTCTTGGAACAACGCTGAGATTTCCCCTTTGTGGAGTTGCAGGGGCATTTACAGAAGCTTCATGCAACACATACAATGTTAATACATCTTAAGAATCAAATTCGGTAGAGAAAGGAAATTGGACAGACAAAAGGATAAAATACCCAAATTAAGCTGTTAAAGAAGTCTACAAAAGAATAATCTGAAAAATGGTTACTAAATTAACCACAAATCCTAAACGAGACATATTAAAGGATAGCTTACATGCAAGAGATTTAGAGTCCCCATTCAGATCTGAATTCTGTGAGACAGAAAGCCTTGCAAGAGGTCTAGTTTCCTTCACAGAATCAGAATTTTGTGAAATGGAAATCCTGCCAAAATTGCCCCCAATAGTGTCCTCAGTTAGCATGGTGGACCCACCAGAATTAGATTTAGGCTCTGAGTTGTTCAATCGAGCAGCGCTACCAATTTCATATGGTTCAATACGCTGCCAAAATCATATGGTTGCAAAATAATCATTAATTCAAATATCAAATAAGAAGATTAAGAGCAATGGACATACTGAAAAAAAAAAAATAATAATAAATCATACCGATATGTCTACAACCCATACTCCAACACAACTTTGGTTATATGAACATCCAAGAAGCTTCCCGTCATGAACATTGAGATCTGATAATCTGGACCACCCCACATCTACAGTATCATGACATCTAATTGGTTCCCATGAAAAGACCTACGACAACAAAAATTAGTAGAGAAAAAGTGTGACAAATGACAATACTTCAATCTATTATTTCCCAATAAACATAAAGCATGCAAAAGCATACCTTCAAGTTCTCATGCAAGCCACAAAGAAGAGTTCTCCCATCAGGATTAAAGGTCATACAACGCACTCCTGTGGACTGGTTTGAAACAAGTAAAAAGTAGTTATTTGAAACTCATCAGATAATTAAGAAGGTTGGTTTTAAACTTTGAAGACAACAGCAAAAGTTTCGGCCCATGATAAGCTGTAAAAAGCAAAGATTAGTAGGAAAAGATATCAATGACATAAAAGAACAGATACCTCAGGCCCAGCTGAACCTATTGGTTCAAAGGTTTCAAGATCCCAGAACTTAACAGTCCTGTCAGCTGAACCTGCCAAAAGAAAGGTCATTAAGTATTTATTAGGAGATCAGTACAGGCAACCTTGACTCTAGATGTAAATGAATGAATATATATATATGGCAGTCTAAAGGTCTACAATAAACCCTACATTTTTAGGCTCAGATAGAAAAGCATCTTTTGCCACAACATAAGGTGGGTGAAAGTTGATTTTCTACAGCTTCAAAGGTAAAAAAGAGACAGTTGATTCTCAAACACAGTGTAATATAGGTTCCGGAGTGAGTTTAAAAAAAAAAGACCTCAAGTTTCTGCCTGTCAGAAAGTAACCATCTTAGATTTCTATGAGTGTTAAGCCTTTCAACTAGACAGTGAGGGGAAAAGAGTGGATATCACAAACTAAGATCCTGACATGCAGCAATTAAGGGTGACAAAAATAAATTAATGTAGCAGCCTTCAAGAACAGCATGATTATGGTTATGAAAATGAATGAAAATCAATAAGTGAGTTCACAAGGGGCATAAATGGATAAGGAAGTGAAAATTTGTATGAAAGCATGATGTAGCTTTAAAATCAAATAACATAAAATATGCTCCATCTCTATTTCCTCCCTTCACAAATGTAATAGGAAGTTTTCAAAAGCTAAGAGTGGTGAGACTCATTTTTGTAGTATCTTATGTTTAGCAGCTTGTTTTGGTTATCCAAGTTTACCTGAAACACATTAAGTCACAAATGCTTTATTGACAGTCTTACGAGACTCGGAGAGATTCTAACAACTCTCGAGATATGTAAAATACTCCCCAGTATATAATGGTAAACAGGTTTAGGAACATTTTACAGCATCCTAGAGCTATTTTGGCACTATTTATTGGAATCAAGAACCTATGGGTTTGTGGGACTCTAGGCAGTAGGCATTAATATCTTCTCACTTCTTATTCTATCCTCTTCCTATCATATTTTTCATCATCTGCACTAAGATGCAAATTCAACCAACAGTATCTCGCATTGAAAATTCTATTCAGAAAGGCTACACCAGTCTTATAAAAGGCACGGAACCTGAATCACGGTTTAAATTACAGATAACTGATAAGTTCTAAAGAATCAAAAAGAAAGGGAAACTTCCAGAGAAGTTTCCGAAATGCAATGGTTTACGTATAAAATTGACAAACTATTCCACTGTCTTTCAAATAATGGTTTAAACTTCATCACTTGAAGAATGGAACATAAATATTTCAATACAATCTATACTGATAGTAATTGTTTGTAAGAAAAATAAAAAACACAATTGGTTTATTTTAATCCCTATAATTTAAAAATTACTCTTCCGTCTTGTCTTTGCATCCTCTTAAATTGAAATGTTTATGCTGTTTTGATGGCTATGTGGCAAAACTTTGCCAAACCACCATCAGTAGCACTGCTGTTCAGGGCCTTCAACAGGCCCACCATTGTGATTTATCAAATTTTTAAGTTGATCTATGAACCAGTAGTATGACATGTACAGTTGCTGAAGTAGCAAATCAAAAATGTTGGCAGACAGCATACTATTGAGAACATTAGTTTTGCAGATCTATCAATTCAATGACTATAGTTTCCAACCTGTGGCCAGCAAAAATTCATGGGGATGGAAATCAATGCATTGAACCTGGCCCTCATGACTTTTGAACTCATGCAACAGCTTGCCCGCAGTTAAATCCCACAGCTGTACACAGGAATTTATAAGGGCTGAATCGTAAAAAGGCTTTGTACAAGAATTGAAGAAAAGGGGATAAACAACAATGTTAAGAACATCAATAAATAATTTACATAGACTTATATTAGTATGCTAGCAAAAACAGGACATTTGACCATGTGATAATGATTTAAACGTGGAAAAGAGAGTACAAAAAATACATCAAGGTGTATAGCAGTTGAATGTTTTCAAATTCCCCCATCTCTCCTAGAAAAATCACAGGCACAATGATGGGAAACCAAAAGGAAAAAGAACACCAAGAAATTGAAAGATCTAACCTTCACAGTGTTGTCCTCTCCACCAGACACCACCCAGCGGCCATCGGGTGTAAACCTGATGGCATTAACACCCCGTGTATGACCCTTGTATGTATGTAAACACCCTTTTCTTCGAATATCCCATATTTTTAGATTTGTGTCCAGAGATCCAGATGCAAAGAACTCCCCAAAGGGATGGAAGTCCAACGATATACAATTGGAGCGATGACCAGTGAGAGTGCGAATAACTATAAATCACACAAAAAGCAAAGTCAAACATAAAGTGATTTTCTTCTGTTTGAAAGGAATGATAATGTACAACTCATCGTGTATAAATAAATGGGTTACAGAATGCATACTCTTAGCCTCCTCTAAATCCCAAAGCTTAATTGTACCACTTGCTGCTCCAGCAGCTACCAACACCTCCGAAGAATCAAAGCTTACGGAATCAACTCCACTCGAATGACCCGACAAACTCTAGCCAGTGAACCACGGGTACAATAAACAATGAGAAAAGATAAGGGGCAAGGTGTCATTATTAATAATGCTTCTACAAATATAGTGATGGCCAGAAAAATGGAAAAAAAAAAAGTTGAATTGTATGAAACAAGAATCTATCGGATACGGCAATCCATAGTTTCATAATGAAACAAGGAGTGGTTCCCTTAAGCTATAAAAAAGGTGATGCAGGTATAATATATGAGATTAAGAATCATCCACAGGTTAAGTTATCATACTGCCTGCAAGTGGTCACAGTTCGAGTCTTTCAGATAGGGGTTGAGAAGGGGAAGGGTCTGCCCTCTGTTATGCAGTTTGTAAACCCAAAAAAGTGCAGTATAACATAAGAAGGTTGATACAAGGTATAAGAAAATATCAAGGCCCCAAAAAGAAAATGTAAAATGAGAATTGAACTCACCTGTATGGCATTGGGCTTGCCAATGGCCCAAAGGTTGACCTTATGATCTTCTCCTCCAGTCACAAGAACCCTTGATGATTTCCTCCCAATCTTTAAGCAGTTTACACTTGAAGAATGAGCTACAAATTCCTCTGAATATACCGTTAACGCTACCAAACTAACAGTTCAGCCATACAGTTTAGTGTTTTCCTTTATTTGTCATCTCTTATTGTGGTATATGCAATGTTTCACAGCTGAGGCAAGAAAAACCAGAAGCTGCACATGATACCCTTGTTTCTCAGTGATTCAAAGATTGTGATGCTCTTATTAAAGGGCAACCCTAGCTAATTTTACTAATGGTTTGACTTCAAAAGTTTTTAGTTCGTCTGCTCAAAATCTTGCAGCCATTCCAGTTCAATTTATCCATATTTGTAAACAGTTTCATCCACGCCCCCGGGTTAGCCATTTGGCCAATATCAATTCTTAGTTCTCCCCCAATCTTCTATGCAATCAATTTCAAATGCCTTATCACCAAAAAAAACAGAGAGGGTAGGGAAACCCCAAGAGAAAAGAAGAAGAAATATCCACTTTGGTATTTACTCATTTCATACAATTAATTCCTAAACACAACTCCTCGACTTTAGCACACTACATCATATCAAGAGAAGTCTTTGGTAATAAAAAAAGAAATTAATTAAAAATGTAGTCCAAGCAAAACACAAAATGCCTTAACATCAATAATAACAAAATTAATAATCGGAAACAGAATAATGTGATAGAGCCCAAAAGTTTCTTTCCTCTAGATCCATTCAGATTCACTGCAGTTTCCTTTTCTCGATTTGAATTTAATATTCGAAAAAATTAATAAGAAAGTTAGAATGAAGTAAAAAGGATACGTAGCTTATAAGCACGTTTGGTGGTGGTCGTCATTTGCAAGTCTGAACAATCGGGGAAAAAAAGATTACGAAGCGGCAGAAACCCCTAGCACAAACTCCAGCTCTGCAGAAATGGAGACGACGCCGTAATACTGTGTTGGCTAATTCCAGATCTCAAAATGCACTTGCCCGCACTTGCATCGATTTGAAATTTTACACTTCTGCTCTGCATTCACGCCATATCACGAGAGCACAAAATTTACTGTGAAGAAATGAGCCCAATTAGTCTGAAATCTTTGAATCTCTCTCAGTTTTCTTCAATTTTTACTCGATGAAACAGAAAATATGCAGTTGTAAGAGTAATTTTAGTAGAAAAGGTGAATTTGTGAAAAATCAAACAAGCATGGAGAGAAAGAGGTGGGAGAAGGGTGGGAGAAGAAGAGAAATTGTTTTCAACATCCCTGCTTCATAATCACAGAAGACAACAATAATAGTTATGTCATATCTTAAAACTCCAAAAAAAAAAAAAAAAAA
>CAIGRB010155876.1:36518-69578 GCA_903798255.1 Fraxinus quadrangulata | reverse complement strand
GTTCATTTGAAAAATAATCATAACTATTAATTATTTTTTTCTTAATACTACATTTTGATTTTTCTTAGGGGAAATTGCTGCACTAAGCTATTCGCCTATGAAGGTAGCAGCAACATCGACTCCAAAGTGTAATGAAAGTCTAGAAGCAAACTTGTCCTCAATCTACCTTAGTAGGTGCTAGCGTTGTCTTCACGACCCTGTTTGTCATTCATTTTATTAAACATTGTTTACTACAGTAAACAATTTCCACCACATATTCACTCAATAAAATATTCTATACATAAACTAATAAAATTACTTTACTTTTCAACCACACATTTTCCAAAAAATACTACTCAAAACTCTATTTCTTTTTCCAAAATGGGGGAGACAAACAAGCACTAAACCATACATCTACTAGCTAAATAAAGGGTAATTGGTGCAATGCAACTCTAACATTTACATGTGCAATACTCTCTTAGATCAATCGAACCATGTGGAATTCAATATTTTCGTCTTTTTATTTTTAATAAAACTTTATGAGATGACGAATTTACTTTCCTTTTCAAATTAAAAATAATAATTTTAATTATAGTCCAACTCTTTTCAAAAAATTACAAATGAGTCACAATTAAAATAATTAAACAGTTGTCACATGCATTGACCACAATATTTTCGTGTCATTTTGTACGAAAATGAGACTACGACCTAACATGTTGTGTGATTATGACTTATAGATTATATGACCGTAACACTCAATCACAAAACTATGACAATGTAACTACATTAATTAAAAAGAAATGATTGAATATAAACTTTTGAATATCAATTTTACACTTTAATTTTTATTTTTACTTTTGACAACGGTGGCTTAATTATCAATGTATCATAATGGTTAGTAGGTAATAATTATATTCCAAAAAATAATTATAATTCAACTTCATGTAATCTCCATTAAGCTCCTTTTATATGGGGATTAAAATTAAATTTTTAATAAATTTTAATAGAAATTGATGAAATGTGTGATTTAACATATAATACTCAAATATTATATGTCAATCTCGAATAAATTTTAATCACTTCGAAATCAGCTCATCTATATATAATCATGTTTTGTAATTATAAAGGATAACACTTAAAAGGTCAAGAAATGGTTATGTGAAAATAGAGAGAAGTGGACCTTAATAATTAGGAGTTATCTGTCTTAACATATTTGTAACATTCATCCACATATCTCCCTTAGAAATTAGAAAGAAACCGGTAACATTTTCAGATTAATTTAAAAAGTGATATTTTTTGTTATTTTTCATTAAATATTAAAGAGGAGAATTTTCTCGGAAGCGGTTGATTAATAATTAATGCACTATAGTCGATTTTTATTAAATTTTGAAGGTATTTCTTCTTTAGAGAAAAATATGTTATTAGGGTAGTGAAATTTTCATTTTCGGTCCTTGAATTGGTTTGGTTACTAATATATTCAACTTCGAAAGATATTTTAGTAATTATATTTTTTATGGTTTAAAAAATTATTTAAAAAATCAATAACTGCTTTAATTGTTCCATTGAATATTTAAAAAAAATTAATGTTCTAATGTTAAATAAATTAAATCAATGAACTTTCATTTTTAATCGGTTTTTTATCAATAAATTTGAGGTTGACTAATGAGTCGATAAAAATATATTTTTTTAATTTTTTCTTCCCAAATTTTTTTTGTTAAAATGAATACTATAAAAAGGTTTTGTATTAATTGAAGCCCATATTATATGAACTAACTACATATTGCATTACTAAAAAGTCCTCAACATACCATTATTTAAAAAAAAAAAAAGACCATTTTGAACTGCAAGCATTTAAAATCTAAAGGCACATTTGGTTTGTATTACATATTCAGATTTGAATTTTAAGTTCATTTTCAGTTTTCTGTTTTAAGACTGCTAAAAACGTGTTTGGTTTTCATTTTCAAAAATTATTTTTCAAAACAGAAAACTAAAAAAGACGTTTGATTTGAAATTTTGAAAAATTGTTTTATGACATTATATTCAATGAAATTTGATTATTTAATAAAAACAAATTTATTTTATGTTAATATATTATTAAGTAAAGTATAAATTTAAAGTTGGTAGATATTACAATATTTTTTCTCGATACGAAAGTACAATAAAAATGAATAATAAGTTGAGTTTAGAATATAGGAAATATAAAAATTCAAGAGAAAATAATTTTTAATACGTCTATGTTTTATAATGATCATTAACAAGGCTCGAGGATAAATAGTATTTACTGTTAGAATATATCTTCCTGAACATGTATTCTCTTATGAAAAACTATATGACACACTCTCGCAATGTTTCAATGCAGATAACAAAAGTTGAAGTAAAAACAGAAAATAAAAAGAAGAAAAGTTATGAGACGTTGACAAAAAATATTATATACAAAGAAGAGTTATTGTAATGAAAATGTCACATTTCAGTTTATTTAACATTTTATATTATATAAAAAATTTCTTAAAAAAATTATATTCGTGTATATTCTTTTTAACAATTTCAATATTTCTTTAACAATATCAATTACATCAATTATTTCATAAATTGCATCAGTACTTCAAAAATATCACGAATATCATTCATCCTATACATAAGACGAGTGCCGAAAACCCTTAACATTTGTGCATAACATAATCATGCATAATCATCTTAAAGAAAAATAGTCACATTCTAATTTATGTGAGATTATTCTCTGCATTATTTTTTCCCTACATTTCTAGTAAGTCAAAACGCAATTCATATTTTGAAAATAAAATCAGAATATAATTTATGCACATTGTTTTGCCAGCGGGATATTTGTTGAATTTTTTAAGTTTACGGGAAAATCTCACGGAATTAATACGATTGTCTACATGTGATTAGCTGTTGTAAAAAAAAAATCCTCGTAGAATTAATATAATTGTCTCTCTGTGGTCAGCTGTTGCCGAAAACTGTTTTTGGCAACAACTAATCATAGGGAGATAACTGTATTAATTATGTGAGGATGTTAACAACAGCTACTCAAAGGGAGACAATTCTATTAATTATGTGGTTAGCTGTTGTTAGAAACTATTTTTGGCAACAATCATCACAAGGAGTCAATTGTATTAATTATGTAAGGATTTTTCTAGTAAGTGTAGCATAGTTCATATTTGTTAGTATTATGAACGAATGGATGATTCAATTGAAACAAATTAAAGTTTTAAACTTTTGAATGGCCAATAGTTTCATCGAAATAAACTAAAGTTTGGTAACTAAAATCAAGTTTATGTTAAAGTTTTAAGTGACCAATAGTTTTTTATTTTGTCGGTTTTTCCTATTACACATTTACGTGGCTGGAAATGCCAGTAATAACTGAAAGTCCATAGCAATCTACATGTCATATCATAAAGTGGTTCGTATCATACGAGCAGCAGCATGCACTACACAATCCATATTGCACTTTGAATATCTTGTTATATATTGTTCAAATTTAGTGAGCCTCTAGTTGGGCCAATTACTTGATGAAATGGAATGCATAAAATGGGTGGAAGAAATTTTGCCCGTGCGTATGTCGTGCGTACGCATGGCTTGTTTCTACAGTAATTGAGGCTAAAATGCTTATACCATGCGTATACATGGATTGAACTATACGCACACATATGGTTATAAACCAGTCATTGGGTGGTTTTTCAACTTGAAACTTGGTGTCGTTTTGGATGGAAGATTACCACTTTTCATCATGTTTTGGCACCTTTTCATGTAGTATTGATTGAGTTATATAAATAGATAATTAATGATCAATACAAGATATATTAAAAAACTACATGAGATCACATTTAATTCCACAAGAAAGATCAAAACCTCTTTTCTTTCATATTCAAATATATATTTTGTGTTCTTGAGTTTTAAAATAATTTTACTAGTGTTTAAATGTTTATTTCTTTTCAAGGTTTGATAAATCCTGCAAATAATTTGCCATGAATCCCTTTAAGTATCAAATTTAATTCGAGATGGGGCAAATGTTGTTTGAAGACAACTATTACGTGGTTAAACATTTATCTTTTATTCCAGTTTCTTGCTATTTGTTCTTTGTTTCTTCTCCATCCCTTTTGTGTGGAAAATTAATTCCAACAATCTCAAATGATATGTGGTAATGGAGAACGAAATCACGATGGCGACGATCAAATTGATTAATCGAGATTTTGTCCTTTTAGATCGATTTGATGGAACAAATTTTACAAGATGGCAAGAGAAGTTGAAGTTCTTTCTTACGGCGTTGAAAATCTTCTACATTCTTGATCTATAATTGACACCACTTGCGGATCCAATAGATGAAGATACCGAAGTCGTAAAAATGGAGAGACAAAGGCATTAAGAAGATGAACTCATATGTGGCTGTCACATTCTTAATGCTTTATCCGACTGATTGTACGATCTCTACACAAATACATTATTAGTAAAAGAAATATGGGATGTTTTGGAAAACAAGTATAAAGTCGAAGAAAAATGTACTAAGAAATTCATAATATCAAGGTATTCAACTTTAGATTCCTTGATAACATGCCCCTTCTTCCTCAAATACACGAGTTACAAGTTATTGTCAACAAGTTGAACACGGTCAAAATTGAAATCCCAAAATCTTTTCAAATAGGAGCAATCATTGCGAAACTTACAGAGACTTGGAAATGATATCAAAAGAAAATGATACATGGTCTTGGAACAAGTGCAGAAACATCTTCAAATTGAAGAAGAATAAATGATAAGAGATAAGAATGTCAATTCTTACCCTGGCACTTCAAAGGCCGATGCCGTAGAGAAAACCGAACCTTAAAATAATTCCAACAAAAGAAAGCCTTCTAAAAACTTTAACAAGTTTAAAAAGAAGTCAAAGGGTGATTACTTCGTATGTAGAAAACCAGGACATTATGCAAAAGAAAGTTGACATTGAAAGCAAAACAACTCCCAAAAAAAAGTGAACTCCATCAAATGAGACAATATTGTGGCCATCGTAAGTGAGATCAATGCAATCAAAAAAAAAGTTGTTGATTGGTGGTATGATAAGTCTTTATTCAGGACCTATTAAGAAGTTGATGGAAATCAAGAGATTCAAATTGGCAACGAAGGCCGCTCTAAAGTAATTGGGAAAGGAAATATAGAAATTATCTCCACTTTCGAAAAAATCGTTATTTTAACAAATATACTACATGTTCCTAATATGAATAGAAACTTAGTTAGTGGTAATCTTTTAGGAAAATCGAACATAAAAAATGTTTATGAGTTCGATAAATTTGTGCTATCACTAAATGAAAAATTTGTTGAAAAATGATATTCTAGTGAAGAAATGGTTAAACTCTGTACCGTTGACAAGTTGATTAATAGTAGAGTTAAGTTTGCTTATTTGATTGATTCATTTATTTTATGGCATGTTAGATTATGTCACATAGGTAAGAGTAACATGAAAATAATGTTAAAATGTGACTTAATATCATATAATGAAAATAATGCATTTAAATGTAAAATATGTATAGAATCTAAAATGACTAAAAAGTTTTATTAAAGTGTAATAGGACTTCCAATATTTTAGAATTAATTCATACGGACATATGTGAATTAAATGGTATATTAACTAGTGGTGAAAATATGTATTTTATTACTTTTATAGATGATCACTCTAAATATACATATATTTATTTAATGAAACATAAACATAAATTTTTTATATGTTTAAAATATATAAAAATGAAAGTAAGAAAATAAAAAAATTTAAGAAGTGATAGAGGAGATGAATATTTTTTAGTGATTTTAATTTACTTTGTGACAATAAGGCATAATTCATCAATATTCTGCACATAGGACACCATAACAAAATAGTTTGACAAAAAGGAAAAATAGAACTTTAGTTCAAATGATAAATACCATGTTAACTTATGCTAAATTGCCATTTAATTTATGAATTGAAGTATTGTTGAGTGCATGTAGAATATTAAATAGGATTCCTTCTACATTTACAAAGATTTTTCTTTTTGAATTGTGGAAATTGAGAAAATCAAACATTAGATACTTCAAAGTGTGGAGGTGTATTGCATATTGTGAAAATATGGACCCTTATAGGACCAAGTAGAGTTCAAGAGGCATCAAATGTGCCTTTGTTGGATATGCTATTGATAGCAAATCATATAAATTATTGATTTTGAAGACCAATGTGATAATTGAATAAAATGACGTTGAGTTCTTTTCGAAAATTCACTATATTCGTATAATGAATTAAGGGAAACTCATAGAGAGATTTCTAACTCTAACAGAATGCAAGATGAAACACTTTCTAAAAATGTTAATGAATCCAGCGAACCTCGAATAAGTAAAAGAACTCGAATTGAGAAGTCTTTAGGATCGGATGAAATTGATTTTCAACTTATTTCACTTTACCTAGTACAGGGAAAATTAGAAGAACGTTGTAAGAACATTTCCTTTTGTTCTATTAGTAAAAATCGATCATAAAACTTATAGAAAAGCTATAGCTTCTCGTGATAACTTCTTTTGAAAATATGCAATTAAAGATTAATGAATTCAATTATGTCAAACAATATATGTGAACTTGTAGATTTACCACCCGAATCCAAACATATTGAATGCAAATGAGTGTTTAGGAGAAAATATAATGTTGATGATTCTCTTAATACCTTTAAAGTTAGATTAATAGTGATTACGCCTAAAGATTTACGCGGTGTTGTAGTGTAGCTTAGGGGTGTCTAATCCACAGAGAGATGGAAAAGTTGTCAAATGTTCGAAAAAGATGTTGTCCTCTTAAATTTGTAGTAATTTCAATGCTGAAGTTGCAAAGTTAAAATCAAAAATTTGAAGCAGTGAAGCGTCAGAATTCCCTCAGTTGGTTCGGATCATTCACATTAATTATTTAGTTTTATAACTCAATTAGAGGCTTTCATCCCGACACTCTAATAGGAAGATATATCGTGAAAATCAATTTAATTTACAAATGTAATCCTAAAATCTAGACTTATTGCATATTCGCACAATTTTATTGGAACAAGAATCTAGACTTACTTTTAAGTATTTCTTCGTTTAAGAAAAGACTTCTGTTTTATCATAATTAGTGACTAATATTTGAATGTTACTTTTTAAGTTTCATACAACACCTTGTTAAAAATATTATTCACATGTGCAAAGACTACATAACATAAACGTAAGTTACAATGCTTTTATATGTTAATTGAAGTTTTCCGTATTTTATTCACTGTTGGAGGGAGTTTCCCCTATTTTCTTTAGCCATTGGAAGTTTTTGTTGTTGAAGTATGATTGATAAAAATACCATGTCAACTTTAAAGGAATATCTTCCATTTATTCCGAATAAATAAAATTCATGATTTATTATATAAAATGAATTGCTTCTGATAGTGGAAAACTATGTCATTTTATAGAAATTATATAAAAATAATATTTTATCTAGTTTTTTATTACAAAATAATGAAGAAAAGGTAAATGGGGCGATAAGCGGGGCAAAGACATTAACTCACCCCTCACCGCCACCAACTTAAACTAGTATAGGGGAGTACGGGGCGAAAAATTATTCGACAGGGCAGGGGTTGGGGAAGAATGTCTCGACCCATACTCACCATATTGCCATCCCTAGATCTCGATGATGAGGTTTATATGGAATAGCTTGAAGGATTTGCTCAACCCGAAAATGAACATAAAAGTGTGCAAGTTAGTGAAATCATTATATGGTTTAAAACAAGCACTATAGAAATGACATGAGAAATTTAATTTAGCTACCGTTTCATTTGGTTTAAAACCTAATAGTGTAGATAAATGCTTGTATTCCAAATTATGTGATAATTATGTTATATTTATTTGCTTATACGTTGATGACATGTTTATTTTAAGTAATCGCATGAATGAAATAAAAGAAACGAAAATGTTTTTATCTTTCACATTCAAAATGAATGATTGTGGACAAGTGGATACCATTTTGGATATCAAAATTATTAAAACTAGTGAGGGTTACAATTTGAGTCAATCACATTATATTCAAAATGTGATTAATAAGATCAAACATCTGAATATAAAAGAATTTAATATCTATTTTGATTCAAGTTTAAAACTTATAAAGAACGATGAAAGAGAAATTGCTCATTTGGAGTATGCAAGTATTATAGGGAGTCTAATGTATGCAGTTCAATGCACAAGATCAGATATATCATTTTCAATTAGTAAACTTTGTAAGTTAACTAGTAATCCGAACAAGAAACATTGAACGGCCATTAGAAGAATTTTGGGATACTTATGGTGTGTTTGAGCCACATTATTTTGGAATAATAGATTGATGGATAATATGTGGTTGAAAAAGAAGGAAAAGTTATTGATGTGATGGAAAATATTATTTTATTAAAAAATGTGTGATTGAAAATGAGTAGAAGAATGTGAATGAAAATTTTAATGTGACTTGATAATGTATTTTGAAATAGTAGATTAATAGAGAATATGTGGTTGAAAAATAAGAAAAAGTTATTGATGTGATGGAAAATATTATTTTATTGAAAAATGTGTGGTTGAAAATGAGTAGAAGAATGTGAATGAAAATTTTAATGTGACTCAAACAGGAGCTTAAGGAAAACAAAAAACTTAGGTGTACAATATACTAAACTCTCGATTATATTAGAAGGATATACTAATACTAGTTGTATATCTAATAATGAGGGAATAAATATATTTTGGGATAGGTGTTTATTCTACGAATAGGTGTTGTTTCTTGAAAATCAAAGAAACAAACGTGTATAATACACTCAATTATAGAATCTGAATTTGCAGCACTATCCGGGAAAGAAGAGCAAAGTGGCTGAACAATGACTTATTGTACTTACATGCATATGAATAAAAATTGAGTTAAGTCATATGAACATAATTGATGACCACTTTGTTGATCGCGCCCTCACATGGGACGCGTGGATCTCGATCTGAATTAAATAATATCGACCTCCCATGTGTATGTGTGTGTCGTGTGGCATAACTCATAAAAATAAAATTAGATAGATAATACAAAAGTAAAAAATAAAAATAAATAAACAAATTATAAAGAAGGAAAAGAAAACCTAATTTCTAACCCTAAAGCGGCGCTGCTTACCCTCTTCCTCTATATATTCATAACACGCTCATACTATATGATACAAAAATATCTGGCAGCGGTGTCTCGTTAAACCCTACTAACTTAGGGTTTTGCTATTTCATCACATATCTTCAGTCGCATACAGTATTTCAATGGGAAAATCCACTAAGAAATCAGCTTCCAAGGTAGATTTGTTAGCCTTTACATTTTTTTTTGGTCTAAATTTTATTTTTAATTGTTTGATTTTTTGCGAATTGCAGGTCGATGCAGCTCCTGCTGTTACCGCACCCACTAAACCAATGAAAAAAGGTTAAATTTTATTATTTCTGTTTGATTTTATCTTTGTGGCTTTTGTTGATGATTATTACTACTGTTTTTACGTTTTGTGTGGTCATGGTTTCTTTAATGAATAGGTAAGAGAGAAGCTGAGGATGCTCTAGAGAAGCATCTGGTGAGTGCTAAGAAGCAGAAGAAGGACGTGGAAGTGGAGAAGAAGGATGAGGCTAAGGCTCAGAAGAAGAACGTCAAAAAGAAAGTGAAGTCTTCTTCAGAAGAACAGCTCAAGGTTTTGTTGCCTTTTTTTATTTGAGATAATTATTTGTATTTTTTCCTCCTATTCCTGTATTTTTAATTCTTTTTTTAGTTTGTCTGTTCGAAAACCTGATTAATCTGACTATGAGATGCATACTTATGTTATACCCTTACCTTTCGAACTTTACCTTTTGTGTCCAGAGGAATGCTTTATGGAAAAAAATCTGATCTTTATCAACTATGGTGAAATTTCTAGGCTCTTCAACAAATTCAATTATAAAATCTCATCTTATATTTTTTAAATCTGTGAATTTCGCTTTAGTTAGTTATGAGCAAAATATTAAAGATTATTATTGCTGTATTCTCCTTATTCACCTGCTTTTAATTCCCTTTTGTAATTTCTATATGCCTTGATTGAACTATAAGTTGCATACTTATGTTACACCTCTTGCTTTCGAACTTTACCTCTGTGCTGGAGGACAGTTTTTTGAAAAAAATATCTCTTATCAAATTTCGTAAAATTTTCTAAACCTATATGTGAAGTGTTAGCTTTTTTGAAAACTCAATTGCAAAAGCGTTGTGGCCTCTTATGTTTATAAATCTATGACATTGCTTCATGTTAGTTTCAGTTGATGTTTATGATATGTAAATTATTAGGTTAAGGTACCCGGTAAGAAGGGAGGAGCACTGGTCAAACAGCCTGTGAAAGAATCTAGTAGTTCTGAAGAAGAAACGTCTTCTGATGATGTGAGCGATTTTCTGCTTACACTATATTACATCCATATAGTAACGTGTTTTAATTGAAGTTTTGAACATTAACGTTCTCACTCATTCACTTATATGTACATTTGCAGGAGCCTGTTGCCAAATCTACTTCGCTCTCAGCTAAAGGCTCAAAAGTTGATGCTAGAAATGGTGTGACAAAAAATATCCAACAATCTAGCAGTTCAGATGATAGCGATTCTGACGAGGATGAAGTGAGTTTCACAAGTTAATTTTTTAAAATGTTGTTAGTTAATTGTTTTGTTTCAATTGCTATTACTTAAGTTAATTTTTTAAAATGTTGTTAGTTAATTGTTTTGTTTCAATTGCTATTACTTGTCTTGATGTATCTTTATGTGTCGTCGTTTGTTGTCTCGTACAGGTTCCTAAAACAAAGGTACCTGTGCCAACCAAGAAGCCTGTGGTGGCTGCTAAGAATGGAACTGTAGAGTCTGACTCTGATGATGAAACTAGTGATTCAGAAGAGGATGCAAGTGCACTTAAGAAGCCTTCTTCGGTTGCAGCTAAGAGCAGCAATGTTGCTGTTACCAAGAAGAAAGAAGAGTCTGACACTGACTCTGAGAGCAGTTCTGATGAAGATGTTGCAGTTAAGAAGAAAAATGAGTCAAGTGATGATTCTGATTCTGAAGATGAGTCTAGCTCGGATGACGATGTTGCAGCAACCAAGATAGTTCCTGCTACTGTGACTAAAAACGCCCCTGTTGCAGCTTCAAAGAAGGATGAGTCGAGCAGTGAAGATGAAAGCTCAGATGAAGATGTTCCTGCAGCTAAAAATAGCTCAGTGGTTGCTACAAAGAAGAAAAAGGATTCCAGTGAGGAATCAGAATCTGACAGTTCTGAGGAAAGTGATGATGAACAGCCTCAACAGAAAAAGCTGAAAGTACCTGTATGTGATCAATATATATATTCACTCTCATGGTTGAAATTTTAATCTGTCATTGTATGTGATTGCGAAATTTCATATCTTTCAGATCCCTGCAACACCAAATGCTGTTAAACCTAGCTCAAAAGCTACAGAAGAGGATGATAGTAGCAGTGAAGAGGAAAGCTCTGATGATGATGAACCATCAAAAATGGAAGGGGTAAAGAAGGTATTATGCATAAGTATATTTTGGGGGTAATCTTGAATTTGCATAAAATTCTAGGTTCAGACCGCTGATTCTTTTACTTAGACTTCATTTGGCTCATATTTATAAATACTAGTCACTTTTCATCCAACACATTTTGGATGACCCAAAAGTAGTACCCGCTTATCCACTAATTTTTATCTATTTATAATTCAAACTGTTCATAAACACACTCCAAACATGCTTTTATTGTTGGCAGTCTATTCCTGCTTCAAAGGATAGCAGTTCAGAGGAAGAATCTTCAGAATCGGAGGAAGAAGAGAAACCTTCCACAACTCCCAAGAAAAAGGTAGAAGATATTTTCATTTAACTGACTAGTCCAACTATGTAAATTTTCTCTTCTTTCCTTGTCTTTTGACAAGATGTTATGCAATGCTTACATGAAAAAACTAGGTGATGTATGCTCTAGTTGAGCATACTTGAACATGCAGTTTTGGTTGTGCATATTGAGCCGCATATGCTGCGTGGCTAATACCTGGAAATTTTGATCTATATCCTTAGTATTCATCTCCTTATACTAGGTTTTCTTGATGAAACAGGATGCTGGTGTGAAAATGACTCCATCAAAGGAGACTGTAAGTAGTTCTTCTTCGCTTGACTCTTGTTTGCACTTTCAGTTGTGTAAATAAATAATGCTTCCTCCATACCAGTTAAGAGCATCTTTTTGGAGTTCATCCTTTTGAAAAGTTGCTCTTAACATTCTGAAACGAAGAGAATAAGAGATTCAAAATTGCGAAATTAAGCCTTTTAGAAAAATTAAGTAATGAGAATAGTCCACTTTGGGGAAAGTGGGTCCTTGTAATTTCAGTATACTTGTGGTTTCCTTAAAATAGTGGCATATTTATATATGCAGCCCAAGACGCCTGCTACTCCTACAGCACAAAGCACGGGCCCCAAATCTCTATTTGTTGGGAATCTTTCCTACTCTATCGAGCAGGCAGATGTGTAAGTATAACATTTCCTAAATGTTTGAATTTATTTTAAATTTATTTTTATATATTTTTAACATTTGTTCAAAGCATTGCAGTGAAAATTTTTTCAAAGATGTTGTTGATGTTCGCTTTGCCATGTCTTCTGAAGATAATTCATTTAGGGGCTTTGGCCATGTTGAGTTTGCTACTGCTGAAGCAGCAGAGAAGGTACTTTCATCTGATCTTGCACATCATGCTTTGGCAGGCTTTTAGGAGATCTCATTAGTTATGTGATGTAACTAATTAGTTATATCCATATTACTGCATTCTGTTAATCGATTATCTATTTGCATATATTAATTTGCAGGCCCTCCGTGAAATGAATGGTAAAGATCTGCTTGGTCGTCCTGTGAGACTAGATATGGCGAAGGAAAGGGGATCGTACACTCCAAGTGGGTATGGCATCTGTTATCCATTTTCAATCATTACATGGTTTCAGTTCCATATTATTGCATTATAATATTTTTCTAATTTTAGTGGCAACGAGACGAACTCATTCCAGAAGGGAGGGAGGCCTCAAGGGCAAACAATATTTGTTCGTGGTTTTGATAAATATGACGGTGAAGACAAGGCATGTGTTGCACATCCATTTATTTTCTGTCGTGAGATTTAAAATTGAATAACTTCCTCTGTTGGTGTATTTGCTGAATCTTTGTCACGTGAATTTCAGATTCGAGGTGCTCTTGAAGATCACTTTGGTTCCTGCGGTGAAATTACAAGGGTTTCCATTCCAAAAGATCAGGATGGTGGTGTTAAAGGGTTTGTATATTGCCATCTTTTATCGTTGTATAATTATGTTCGAGTGTTGTGCATTAAAATATCGTCTCTGTTGGTTATTGAATCTCAACAAACTTTGAGAACTGGACCTTCTATTATTTTTTTTCCCTTCCAATGATCAACTTATTCCTGTCCCGATCGCAGGATAGCCTATATTGATTTTAAGGAGAATGCCTCCTTCAACAAAGCTCTGGAACTTGATGGATCTGAATTCGGGGATAGTTCCCTGTCAGTGGAAGAGGCTAAGCCTAGAGGTGATAGTGCTGGTGGTGGCAGAGGTGGCAGGAGTGGTGGCCGGGACAGTGGCGGTCGCTTTGGAGGTCGATTTGGAGGTGGCCGTAGTGGTGGCGGTCGATTTGGAGGTGGAGGTGGTGGTCGCTTTGGAGGTGGAGGAAGAGGACGAGGACGTGGAACTCCTGGGAAGCCAAGCGTGTTTTCTGCTGGTAAGTACTACTGTGTCAGTACAATAGACTCTTGATAATATATACTTTACTGCACTAAATATTTTTCTATAATATTTCTTGAACACCAAAATTATACTAGCATGTATATTATCGTCCAAGTAACTCTATTGATCTGGAGTGATGATCATCATCCGTGGGGTCACTGCTACATTATCAAATGATCCTTCTAGATGAATAGAACATTCTGTTGTCCCTGAGCTGCACAGAATTCTGTTTGGAAAATAAGAAATTGAAATACTGAACTGGGAACTTTTTAACTGTTGATATGTTGTTAGAACTTTTTTTAACGGTTTTGCAATTGATGTCTATAGGTGCAGGGAAGAAGACCACATTTGGTGATGACTAGGAAAACACACCTGACCCGACCCGACCCTATGCCTGTTGGGTTTTGGAGGGTCGCTTTAAATCCTTTGTAGGAGTCAGTCATAAATCTGTGTTCGGATAGAACTTTTTCTAAGACTGCGGTATAATATTTTTTGTTATGTTGAGATGTTATAAAGGATTCACATTTATGCCTTTCTTTTATTCTGAATGTAATGCAATTATGGTGGAGATTTTTTTCAAGGAGACCTTGTGTTAAGAGGCTTCATTTCGTATCTACCCCTTCAAAATTTTCTCCCACTGCGGAGATTGGAAGTGGAATTTGTATTTTTCATTTTTGTTCTAATTGACTCTTCTATCCGTTCAAATATGGCCTTTCTAGTCATTTTATTTATAAAAAAAAAGGTATTTTTTTCCCAAGATTCTGGATTATATAAAATTCGTAGTTTACGTTGACAGAAGATATTTTAAATACATTATACCTTAAAAAAGAAATTATCTTCGCACATTTTCAGAGCGCAAATGTTATTGGAAAATAAGTTGACTGAACAATTTTCAATTAATTAGTACTTTATAATGGTTTTCATTACAATATTACGTTCTAAAATGTTAGTTACTTTCAATTCATGTATTGAAGAATTTGATTGTGTAGTCTGATTTCAATTATTGAACCATCAAATAACTTAACGGATAAACTATACGACAATCAAGTGCAATAATTTTTGCAGTCGTGATATAGAAATCAACGTGTAAATATAATTCAATCAAATTTACTTCCAGAATACTCAATATTATGGATTTGATTCAAAATTGAAACAATGAATAATTCCATTCCTCGAGATTGGAATTTCTGAAGAATATTAAAATTGATAAATTGCACTAGCCCGAATACCTAATTAAAGTGATGGGTAAGAGAGTGGAGATTGTATATCTAATAAAAAATATCCAAAATCCATTGGTAAATTTTATTTTTCATTCGGATTGATTTGACTTGAAAGTTTGTTGAGGAGGCGTTTGTAGCATACAGATCAAATAGAAGTTAAAAATGTAACCCAATCTGTCCAATTGACTGAAGATGTCAAGATCTAGACTCAGATGAACAATAAACACGTCTGACTCGTGCCACCCGCTTCAACGTTTAGCCCCCTTTTGGAATAAATTTTAATCCAAGTTAAATTCAACAACTAATTTTAACCACATATTGTATATTGTATGAAACCCACAATTTTTTAACCACGCATTTCATCAACTTTTGTTAAAACCTACTAAAAATTTGATTTTAATCTCCATCAAACATGGGCTTTAAATACTCATCTTTTACACTGAAAATGTAGAAAAAAAGTGAGGAGATTGCAAGCTCACTTACTCGTGAAACCAACCTGTGTTTGTGGCCAAAAGAAATACAGACGCAAGAACAAACTCTTTATAGATTTACATAAAGCAATTCTAGAATTGGTGGAAAGGAGAAGAGAGCCTGAATTTTCTAAAACAGTGATAGAATCAAGAAAAATACATAAATTTATTTTATTTTAATTTAATTGCCAACTAAGCACGATTCTTAACATAACCTAAGCAGTATTGATTAGGAGATCAAAATTGTATGTATATGATTCTTGAACATGGCATTTATCTACAACTATAAATTTTATTCGACATTAGTCACCCAACTACAAAATCTGTTTTTCATTGACCTATGTTAGATTCATTGCAACTCAGAAATCATCTACCTACATCATCAAGCCAGGACATTTTCAAATGAGACACATCTCCAATACAACTAAATTACATCGATTTAGCAATTAATGTGAAACAAAACCTAGTTAAGTGACAGATTATAATCAAATTAAAGTAGAGATCAATCTAGTCAACATTACCCATAGGTAGCAGACTTCATATAGCAGTATATGAACAGGTGCAAGGATGTAAGTATAAATATAGCTTAAGCAAGCCAAATTACTGAACATATGGGACAGCTGAAAAATAATTTACACTTAAAATTGGTTTCAAGAAAATGGAAACAAAATATTAAAACTTTTAAAAATTGCAACAAACAAGTAAAATATGACGAAGCACGAATTTACAAAACTGTGTTGATATGAAGTGCTTTGAGTAATGAAGTAGCCATTTGTTTAACCAGGACTTGGCCACCAGAACTCTGCCCATCTCTTCGCTCCTCGATCAAATTTTGAAGCTTCTGAGGTAAATCATTCTCCACGATCAGTTGCTTCGGACGAGGATGGTGCTCATAAACAGCCTGACAAACAACCAACCACAGAGTCGATCATCAAAAGGTAACAAGCTCAAGTGCCCAATGTATAGCATTTTACGTGACTCAACAGATAGCTATTAAATTGCTGTCAAATTGTACTATTAACTTCCATGATTGTAAATTGCTAGAGAAGTACCCAGTCCCAACTACTAAATTTAATGAGCTCACAATAACAAACAAAATCAAATAACAACTTCTCAAAAGAATCTTACTGAACCAATAAATATAAATATCCAAAGGTCATGAGAAACTAATATCTGGTTACCTGAAAATCGCTGTAATATGATATATTCTATGGAAATAGTGAAATGCGGAGACAAGTTTTTGATGAGTATCCCGTAAAAAGGTATTTTTCCTAGTATTCTTTATTAAATCAAGACGGTGGGTGAGTATGCAAATCAGTTGTACCAAAGAATGACACTGTACACAAGTTCTTAAATCTGTCACAACAGAGGTAGAAATAAAAATGAAAAAATGGCAAATCATTTCTATTTAGATAAATTTTTACTGCTTATTTTTGTCAAATCCATTTTCCATCTGAACAAACATTGACCAACTAACATTTCAAAATGAGTCCTGAGGTGTTGCAAGACATGCTTGGGTAGAAAGACTGCAGGAAGAAGCCCGTATAAGAGTGGAAATAAGAGTACACACAATGGTCAACATAAAGAGCTCAATTCAGCAGACCAAAAGAAGATGAAAAAGGTTTCACAGTTACTCACATCAATTCAGCCGATCAGTACCAAAAAGTCTATATACAAGTGACTATCACAACTAACATTTGTAGTTAGAGCTCAATTCAGCAGACCAAAAGAAGATGAAAAAGGTTTCACAGTTACTCACATCAATTCAGCCGATCAGTACCAAAAAGTCTATTTACAAGTGACTATCACAACTACCATTTGTAGTTCAACTTTGACAAAGACTTTCTGTAATGTTATTAGGTTCATCCATTTTAGCAGACGAGGGGGGCAGGGAGGAAGCACTAAACACTGAATGAAGCCCCACTCTACCAAGTAGAAATTACTGAATAAGCGGCTGCCTGTCTTTACCATAGGAAGTTCCTGAATATACTAATAACTTAATCTATCCAAGAAATATAACATTGTACAACCAGTATTAGGACATTAAGTGAACTATGTAATACGCAACAGATGCTGCATAAGAACTATCCTTTGCTCACCTTAATTAGTTTAAGCAAATTCAGGCGAGCTATAGCATCTGGATGGTCAAGTCTTGAAATTAGGAGTGGTGTCAAACCGTTAACTGCAAGAGTGGTATTTATTCGAGATGATTTCCTGCGTAATAATAATGAATATAAAAGAAAGCATCAGCGAGTTTCTTAAACTGAATAGAAAGCAGAATAACGTGCTAATTACAACCCCTTTTAAGCTAGAAAACTGCTCAGAAAAGGTAAACTAAAAGATGGGTGCAAGTCTAAAAATTGGATTAGTCTGACCAAATGGCTTAATGTGGATAAATAGTCATAGAAACTGATTTTCCTTCCTTTACATGAATCTGTTGTTCACTTAACAATTTTAAGTCTTTAGTAGAGGGGCACCTATCGATATCTAGATTCAGGGATGTGTTAGAAAATCCTTTGATAGGCAGTTACTTTTATGAAGTAAAGTCTATAGCACTAAGTGTTGGGATAACTTTAGAGAGACCAACTTTTAATATAGTCTAGTAGTTCTTACTATACTAGTTACGATGTGAACCAGCACTAAAATGGTCATTTCAATGATTTCACCACAGCATGAGAGTCTAGTTTAAAAGAATCTGCAACTCTTCTGAACCCACTTCTGTGTTTCGGATGCAAACCTAGACCTAGGTGCAAGGTCTGAGGGAAGCAGTGCAATGGCTTAAGTTTCTTTTCGATTCTATATGGGCTATGATGTGATATAAAGCCCTTAACATCTGTAAACCGCATGATACACTTTGATTTTGATTTGCTTGTACAATCAAAATATATATCACGACATAACCCTATAACAAGAAACATAAAGAGAAATCCAAAGCAGAGAAACTATTTGTTCATCCATCCGTCAAAGCAATAAACAAGTAGGGCTTCTGCTGGTGCTTTTTGTAAACGAGCTTCTTGAGGAAATCATTTTGGACTAGCTTTCTCTAAAAGTTCTTCTAACCAAAAGAAGTTCCAGAAAATTATCCAAACATGCCCAAAAGCAGTATCTTAGTCTCATAAGCAGCTTTGGCTTTTCAAAAGCAATATTAAACAAGCCGTAAGAGTGTTATTTTCAAGGCCAATACTTCCACCTGTGTATCAGCCAATAAACTGATTTGGCTTAACCTCCAAATTTGATTTCGATGCTAAAGCTTACAGGAGAGACCCCTCTCACCTGTCCTTCATAACTGCTTTAGAGACAACCATATTTGATTGCTTTTCAAGTCTTTTTGAAATAGGAAAACAATACGCAATTTCTCTCGGTTCATTTTTTCTAGATTTTCACCATGAGTTCTAACTTGTTACCCCTTTCTGAAACCCCCCCAAAAAGGTAAAAACAGATCTTCCAGTTGCATTTTATCCATCACTTAAAGCAACTAATAGAAAAAAAAACAAATTCCAAAAATCAATGCATGAAAGAAATGGATGAGATTCCTTATCTGGAAATTAAGATAGTGAGAAATAAATGCCTAGACATGCACAAAACATGACACCCACATGCACATACACGCTCCTTCCATTTAAAAATAAATGGGAATTGCTTGACTTTTTTGGTCAACCAGACAGTTTTGTGTAGCAATCTCACGTCTTTTAGTTCAGTTTTAGCGTTATCTTAAAACATTTTCCAGAAGTATATAAAGTGAGATCAAATGAGCTATGAAAAAAAGTTCGTGTCACCAAAAATGACAAAACTATATCATAGGTTTTGAAACAGAGGGAGTACTTTTTTTCACAAAGACGTGGAACGGATTTATTCATAGAAGAATCGACGTACGTGATAATTTTCAAGAAAGGCTCCAGTATGTGCAAGAAGTGCTGCTCTGGACAGCACTGGAAGAACTTAACCAGTTTCTGTACGGCATCCTTTTTCGACAAAGCTTGCTCCACTTTCTTGTTCTCATTGTCATGGGCCAAGCATACAGCTATTGAATCTAATGCCGTCACAGACCAAAACTCATCTTCAAGAAGGCTAAGGTACACATCAAGTCCTCCATGAGCCCGTAATTGCTCCCTTGAATTACGTGATGCATGGGCCATATCACATAGCAGCGGTAATGCATATTGTTTCAATGGAGAACCTGACATGATAAATTGCATCAAGTGTGGAATAATTCCGTTTTCAGCTGCTTGTTCCTGTCTCCGCTTGTTAATCTTGCACAAATTGAACAATGCATGGAGAACCTGCAACAATTAATGTAGTGAGACAATATTCAACAATGCGTAAGCTGGAAGGATGTAAGTTACATCCCTTTCCTTGAGGTACTCTAGTAGATAATGTTTGATATCATCATCATCATTATTATTATTGGCAAAAAATCAGCAAAGCCTTAGTGGGTGTAATGTTCGATATTATGGTTGCTCAGTTCTATGAAAATTAAATGTTATTTTATTTTACTTTTATTGCTTCAGCACCTTACCTCATGATGTATTTGGGATACAAGGTCACCCTCTTTGAGATCGAGGTTAGGGATCAAATACTTTATTGCATCTGCTCGTTGAAGATTTTCTAAGCAATGAGGATCAGTGGACAGATGATGAATACACTTCAACAACTACGAGACAAAAGAAATTAGTGAGGGTGATCAGACCACAGCAAAAATCAGAGAGAGTGTTCAACATATAATCCCTTGCATTACCTTTAAAAGAATTGGAGGCTCTATCTTATTGAACATCTGGAAAAGACGACTAAGTAAACTTTGGCCACACATGTAAATTTTTACTGTTGTGTCAGCGGCAGCAAACTCAAGTAGAAGGTCTGCTACCTTTTCCAGATATTCCCGAGCTACATCAACATTCCAAGATGATACCATGTGGGATAGTAACCCAGATGACGTTGCACTTCCTGGTCTAGCATTTAAAACTCCAGAACCAGACAACACACCTGATGCTGTCTGAGATGCAAGTCCAGATGTGGAAGCAATTCCGCCATTAGATGTCAGGGATCCCAACTTCTTATTCGCTGTTTTAGGTGAACTTCTAGGTAATGGCTCCATGTTAGAGTTTTCCCTCCCTCGCCCAGATACCTCTGGAAAATATTAACAAGTATCAGGATCATATTGTTGATTAACTTGAATGCAAAGAAAAAATTATCAATCAATATGCAAGCTACAGTGAAAATAGTAGAGCAAGAGAAATAGATCCAAGAATCAATGCCAAAACTCTGGCTTAATTCATTACGCACAATGGCTTTCTTTACTGGGGACGATATGGTTCCAAGGAGTGGTTTAATGCAGACGCAATCATGAAAACCAGACAGACCAAATACCTGCAAATTCAGCCATCAAAAAGTCCAGCCCATTTGTTTTCTTGTCACCAGATGCATGTAAAAGAGGTAGTATAGATTCATGCTTCTCCAACCCAGTAAGATGACGTACATACTCAAGCTGACCAGAGAAATGGCGTGATGGAGGCTCCTTATCCAACAAACTGAGAAGCGGTCGAACATTCTCTTGTTGAGTAGCAGTAGCTGAAGAAAACCCATTTGATGCCCCTTCCACAACTTTTGGGGCCTTATCTGTCGACGTTATACTTCCGGCATTTGAGCCTCTTTGCTGTTTCAGTTCAACTTCAGCTCGAGACTCTCTCTTTGACGCAGCATTGGTTCCTTTGTCCAAACCTGCAGAATCTGGTAATTTTGAAGCACCAGAAGCCTCCACATTAGCAATATTTGACTGAGGTCTATCAGCATCTGGAGCAAAGAATCGTGAATCAGGTGAATGTGATACTGATGTTCGTGAAGGTTCTTGCACTCCTGGTAGTGATACATGATCTCGTTTCATTTTAAGATGATCGGGCCGGTCAATTCCGTAAAATGGTGTATCCGTCTGCACAAAGGAAGGACTGCTAGAATCAAGAGGACCGGATCGTGGTCGTGTTACTAGTCCATCTGCAGGGAACCCACCGCCACCAGCTATGGAAGCCATACGTGTTGCCTCATTCAAGCTATAAAGAGTATTGATAAGTCTAAGTAATATCCCATTCTTGGCAGCAATACGACAGAAGTCATTTCTTGAGGTGGACCTCTGAAGCTTGAAAATCTGCCACATGCCATCAATAGCAATATGAACCATTTCCCTAGATGAAGGAATAAAGTAAATTAGTCAATACATTTACAAAGAAGGTAAATGAGTTTGCTTGCAAGTCGTTGAAGTTGATAAAACTTTGAATGGGTAGAATAAATGCAAGACAAAAAGAATAAAAAGAAATCCATGTTAAGTCTAAAAGAGAGAAATCAAAATCATTTAGCTTGTGCAGCAATGTTCCATGAGTAAATATTTTTTAATTCTTGAGAACTCCATACATGAGCAATAAGTTTATCTATAAGATTTTTTGACATCAAGCAGCACCAACAGCCTAGTCACAAGGTCATCTCCCTAGGTCGATTACTTGGATAATTAGTTTCCCACTCAGCTCCAAGGTCATAAGGTAGACCGTGAAGGATGAAAATCCTTTTCAATTTCGTACCACGTGATTTTTAAAACATTTTCCCCTGCATTTACCCTAAATAACTGATCAAATTTCTTACCAATGCATTAGCAACCTCTTTTGGATATGGTCAAACCATGTTAATATTTTCTCACCTAACATATGTTCAATTGTCGCTACTTTAATAAACAGAAGAAAATAAGCATGTAAATGTTGGAATCTTCATTTGAAGTATACAAACTCCCAACCTGTACTTTGCAGAATCAGCCTCCAGAAAGCCCACCAGGATTGGTATGCCACGACAAGCAATAAACATCTGCAATGTCAATGAGCTGAAGAAACGAATAATCTTATTCTCCGGAATAAAAACAATTTAGAGTATCAATCAAACTGCAGTAGGAAGAAACCTAACCTTGATTGGCAGAGCTGCTGCAAAAAGAAAGCTGCTTCCATGCGAACCTCCCGGGGACGGTCAGGCATGGCAAAGCTCATCACAACAGGGATCTGGACCATAATTTAGGCAATATTCAAACACCAAGAAGCTTTATAAAAGAGGGTAACAAATTTCATCTTTTTCCTTTTCCTTTGGTACGTGAAGTTGGAAGTTTGGAGTAATACAGGAGGAATGAAGGGTTGCATTTTGAAGATCAATGAATTGGACTTCCAAATATCAATTTCAGACAAAAGCTAAGATTTGCCACAGAGGAGAAATTTCCTTATCAATACTGGTATTAGTCCAATAAGAATCTAAATGTAAATGAAAACATTGATGTTAGAATCTTTTCAAACATTAAACCTCTTAGCTGGTTATTTAACATGCATTTGAAGAGATGTTAGTCACTAAAACAAATCATAATAGCCATCATCATATTTGGACAAGCTTAGGTCATTGAGATTTTCAATTCAGAAAAGTGAACAGGGGTTACCTCAGCTTTATCTCACGTTCAAGAAAAGAGAAAAAACGTGATATTGAAATTTTTATTTTCAGTTCAACAAATATTTCCCAGGAAAATATGTTCTACACAAATTTCAACAATTATATCATGAATACAAGTAATCATGAAAAATCTATTAATGTATAAAAATGTAAATCAGAACCAGAATCAATCATAAAATTACTAGTCGGTATATTGAATTGAATCTAGTAAATGGAGATCCAAGTTCAAAACGTAATTTAAATTGACAAAGCCTGGGTAGCAGCTGCATGGATTTTCAACTTCCACTCCATTGGATCAAGTATCATCTCCAAAGTTAATCCAGAAAGGCTCAAGTATTATTAGTTATCTTAGTCCATGCAGTTCAAGGTCAACATTTTCTCTAGGTTCCATCAATTCTCGTAAGTGGTTCACTCAATGACATTCACTAAATATGCCCAAATTATCTCAAAGGGCTCCCCGCAATTTATCTACAAAAAGCACTACCTTGACCAACTAGCAACATTGCTCATTCTTATCTTATGTGTTTTTCTCCAAAATCATCTTAACATTATGCTAGCTACACTCCATTTATAAGTTATTGTTACTTAATAACCTACATTCAGTAACAAATTAAAAACAACCTACATTTAGTCGTATAAAATGTAATAGCAATCAAACAAATTTTCATTTTCATTTTACATGATTTATCAATCACATGCAGCCATTGCACTCCACTTAACCTAACCAACGTGATATTTCAGAGTTAACATCATCTCCAATATTCCTTTCCCTAATAATTTGAATCTAAATATCGAAAATGCTCATCATTGGGTGTTCTCTTACCTCCAACCTCTATTACCTTGCTGCAATCACTCCACTCTATTAAAGCTTCAACTACTATACCCAATTTTACTCGACTTTTTTCGCATTTAGATCTCAATAAATCTAACGATTCTCCTTTTATTTTGATCCATTCTGAGGCGTCCCGCTTAACTTCCACAAGATGGCTTTGGAGTCCCTCCATTCGTGGGTAATTATACTAGAATCTTTCCTTATCCATTACCTTTTTCTCCCATGAATTTAGATCAGGCTTTGCCACGACCATGGCAGAATTTCTACAGTAGAATCCCGTGAGTTGCTGGTGTCGTCTATGGTGGAAAACAGAGTCCTTTTCCATATTTGCCACAAGCTTGAAAAGCAACCGAAAAGGCTATGAAGGCCAGAACAACTCATCTTGGAAAAAAATAACGAATACTTAAAAATCAAGGATTGTAAGGTGATAGCCAAGAGAAGAAATAGAAACAATGAAGACGGAAAGAACGCTACACTGCTTTGATAACACGAGGAAATGTAGGAGAAAGATTGAATTCTATGATCTTCTGCTGAAGAAGTTACAATTTTAAATAGAGTACAAATAGTTAACTAAATTTCTAGAATAGGATATAAAGTAAACTACCAGATTTCTAGGATTTGACAAGATATTGTACAACTATAAAATCTATATGTGGGAGCTGATATAAATTTCAAATCTTCCAACATAAAAATATTAAAAGAAAAACAAAGGTTTTTTATTCTGACATTCAAAGATTCCTTCTTAATTATAGTCGTTCAAATCGGACCTTTATTGCAGCTCATGCTATTGAATGAGATGTTTCATTCGCATTGCATCTACTAATGTCATTTCAAATAGGGACAGAGAGGAAGCCAGGATGAGATTCTCAAACACGCATTCACTTTTGAACATATACTGCAAACACTTTAATGTAAGACAACATAAATGAAAGACTCTCCATCAATGAAAACTTGTCTTTTTCTGTCTGGGCTTTGGAACAAACGAAAGCTTGAATGCACCTATATTCTTGTTGACTTGGAATTAAAATTTGAAAAAAATAATAGCAATGCTCCAACACATCACATATAAAGTTTTCACTGTAGGGAGTTTGATAAGATAAATGAATAAATGGAATTATGAATTATCTTACTCTTCTTACCATCGATAGGCAATTCAATAGAGATGAAGTCTGAAATTTCTTTTTAAGAATGGTCAATATTATAGTAAATCCAAAACCACAAGTTTAAAATTAGCAGTATCTTACAGCAATCAAAACAAGTTCTAAAGAATGTTGCAATAAGTTGAAAAGCAGTTCTGCCATTTTAAGCAGAGAAGAAATGATACTGTAATCTGAAAGGAAGGGAAAAGAGAAAAGAAAGCAACAGAACAAATTTAAAATATAGATAAAATAAAAGCCACCTTCACTCTCACTCTTATAGTCTTTTGTATGAGAACAAAGCAAAAGAAAATACTAGAAGTAACTGCCTTAACTTTAACTCATCTCTTGTATGTCTCATAAATAGGCACTTGACACGGTAAGTGTCAGAAATTTGAAATTATTCTACACAGATCCTCAGACAAAAATAGTGGATTCTTTTGGAAGGCAAGTGAAAAAACTATATATGTGGATGGAATTCAATTGACAGCACTTACAACAACATTCAACAAAAATCATCAAATGATGGATTGCACCAATTCTCACCAAATAGAGAGATGCTACTGAAAAGAATGCTAAAAATACTTACTAGACCGACAAGACAAGCATTCTCCAGAAAGTCTGTATTATCTTTGATTATCTGGTTCAGAACTTGCAGCACTGAACAAATGACCTGAAATTTTGTAGACGTCATATCGATAATGCAAGTAACAATATCACATAATTCAGTAGGTGACAATAACAGACTTTGAGCTTGATAAGGACTACATACACGAGTTCGTGGAACCTCAAGTAATTCCATTAGAGGAAGCAAACCATGTTGCGTGATGAAAACAATTTTCTGCTCCGGCCGTTGCTGAAAGAAAGCAGTCAACTTTTGACAAGATGATACAATGACATCTTCTGGTTCATCTGGTTTCAATGATGACACTAATTTGCTAAATTCAACAGCCTGCGCACATTTTCAACTTCACAAACTAAACAAAGATCTACTTTACAATTGTAAAAATAGTATCTACAACAAGAATAAAGATTATAAGAAATCAAGGCAGCTCATACATACCAAATTTTCTAATCTAGAAAACTGTATACCTTCCAGTATGAGCATACATTACTTGGAGAAATTTGTTCTAACCACATAGCAAAATTTAAGCACGCAAGATGTTTCTCCTCCAATTTATAATTGAAAGAACACATGCTAAGTTCAATTATATTGTTCCGCAAAAAAATAATATAACAAGAAAACCACAAAATAGACCAAGACCAGCAGCTACTAAAAAAGAAATTTGGCAATAAGAGTACAAATACCTGAAGGTGAAAGAGATTTTCTGCAGGCAATTTATCATCAAACCCCTAACACGCAAAGATTACAGAAAACAGAACTGTCAGAGATGAATAAGCCAAAAACCTGACCAAGCCAGTCAAGATGTCAAGCATACCAAAGCATCGATATCAATTGCATCTTCATTTAAAACACCCATCATTATACGAAGTAAGTCACCACCATTTGCCCGCGTTGATTCATTCTCCATTTGCTTTTGAGCAATCGTAGCTCTTAACTTTGTCGCCAGATCATTATTTCCGCTGTCAGAGGCAGCATTGCGTCCATTTACATGTGACGAGGTTCCAGAAGTAGAGGCCTTAGCTACCCTATCCTCCAGTGGATGAAATAAGTCATCTAAAGAAGCATCACCAGGAGTGTCACTAAATCTACTCAGCTCATTTCCACTTGAAACTGTTGATGACTTCATAGCCTTTGCATGGACAAATAAGATTAATAACGTTATATAAAATTTACATGGAATAAAAGAAAATATATAGAATAGTACAGAGCAACATGTGATGCAAAATTAAGACAGATAAAAACGAGCTTGGAACTCGTACGGAGGATTTTGTGGCATATAACATTATTCTGGGTAATAAGCAACCTGAGTAAATTGGAATGCAGTAGAAGAGCTACTCATAGAACTTGAAGTGGGAATATAACTCTGACTATATGAGTTGGACAACTCTACACCTCAAAAATTATTTTGATCAGAAGATAAGACCAGAACAAATAAAGAATCTATTTAGCATCATCCTCAGCCTGGATTGTGACCATAGGAGAGAGAAACAGTCAGTTTAATTGAAGAAACCCACAAAATGGGATATCTGGTTGTTCGAGAAGTTACAACTGGAATTAACTGTCAAGTGCTACCTTTAAGCAACCAAAAGGCTGTATAAGACCAAGCAGAACTCTTATATTGAAATTTCACAAGCATCACTATCATTTCATGGTAACAACTTCTAAATTAGAGAGCGAGAACCAGAGAGCCAATATTAAGCGAGAGATGGAGAGAAGGACAGCCAGTTCACAGACAAGTATCAACATAGGAGATCATCACTTTCCGAACCACATATCATATACACCCTCCTTCATTAAATGAATATCTTTGTTTAAGTTCACGTGACCATTTAGGTAGGAATGAAAAGATGTGATATTTAAAACAAATTTACGACTAATCATGGTAACAAGTATCCATTTAGTTGCATTATAGATGTAAAAAGAGATGTAACATAGGATAGTGGGTTCTTATAAGTAATTGAGTACGTGTCAAACAAAGTATATATGATGAATTGAAGATGCGTCCCCTTAAGCAGAGAAAAGCACCGTAAATATACAAGAGCGTTGGTTTCTAAAATAATTTACCGAAGGCATCTGGTTGTCTAGATTTTGTATTTCAAATATCTAGCTTAATTGAGCTTCTCTAAAGAAGTGAAAAAAATAAAAAATCCAAAACCTCTTGCTTTTAGCAACAATGCCAAAATTTTAAAGTTTTGTCTCATTAATAGAGTATTATATTGTTGTAATAGAATATCAAAACAACTCATTTAGTGAAGTGGATGTTTTTCGTACCAGAGAGGAATACATTAATTTTGATAACAAGGACATCAATACATTAATTTTGATAACAAGGACATCAATCAATATCCTATTATGATCTGTCGATCTCCACAGTCAAGATAATTGTTCAACACGAGTAATTGCAACAATTATATGGATTCCTTATGTACAATAAGGCAGGAAAAAATGACAGCAAATGGCACAGCTTTACCTTCTGAGGGCCATAATCTTGGCTCCTTGGCCCAAAATCAAATTGCTCGACAGGAACAGAACTGCCCGCCCCTTCATCTTTTCTAGCTACAGCACTTTTCCTTCTAGACTTGGGAGATTCCAGCTCACCATTTACCATTGCTCTGTTCTGTTGATCTAAGTTGGACGACTCATACTCCAAAAAATTGGAGACTGATGCCTCGCTATTATCCCCAAGTCTAACGGAATTTCTTTGTGTTTGAGAGTTTTCATAGAGAGCAAATGTGGGAATTTGATCTGATGTCATCTCATCCTCAAAGTTACGAGTTCTTTCCTCAATAAGATCAACAGTAGGATTATCCTCCTCAATAGACTTGCTGGTCCCTGAAGTAACCTTTGATAGCAAATCTGCTTTGGATTCCTGACATCCACAACAAGCTATTAAAGTAAAATACAAACAATAAACGACAAAAGTAATACCATTCAAAAATAATTTACTGATTCAAAACAAAAACGAGAGGAAACAATGAACTCAATATACAGTGACAATTGTGTTAGAAGACAGAAAGTTTTAAACAAAATTACTTTCTCAGCAGAAGTTTCAATTTTATCCCCTTGTCCATCTTTGTTTAATCTTTCTGCATCACCAGATGCAACTTCGTCGATGTTTCTGCAAAATTACAAAGGCTTTAATATGCTCAATACTTCAATCCAGTATTAAAATTACTTCAATAATTATGATGCTGATCACAAATGAAGAAGCTAAGTTGATAGAAAATACATCTCTTGGAAAACCAAAAATACAAAAAGCAACTAAAGTTCTTCCCTTGATCCACCGGAACCCATGCCATAATGCTTCAAGGAGATTATTGATGGTATCAAAGGAGCCATGACCAATTCTCAACACACACACCCCGGGGAAACTTTCTTATAAGATCTGTGAAGAACAAAAATGGGTTTTCTCTCTCCCATAGGTTTAGAAGCTTGGAAACGAAATATAGGAGCATCATAAGGTTTAAGGGCTCAAGTGGTTAGGGTACTTTCTTATAAGATCTGTGAAGAACAAAAATGGGTTTTCTCTCTCCCATAGGTTTAGAAGCTTGGAAACTAATCTAATTACTCGACTAAATTTTTATTGTTTCATCTCCATGGAAAATTTATGATTTCAAAAGTATGTTATGTATGCAAATATGAGAAGTATAAAGAACATTAAAATTGTACTCGGATCACTTGAAACCAGCAACCATCGCTTGATATAATACACGAGTTCAAATCAGCACCCTTTCATACGAAAATGCAATATTCAAGTGTTTCAGATAAAGAGGGAGGGAAAGAATCAGCGAGAACATTACCTTAGTGTTCCACTATGGCGTAGAGAGGTCTGCAAAGCCCGCCTTGAGTTCTGTATCCAAGGATGTAAAAGTAATGTCTTTGCATCTGGCCTGTGTCTAGCATCCTGAAACGTTATTTTAAATGTCAAGTGGAGCAACTAAAATGCAAAATGACACGGATATGGCATTGGTGTTACTCACAACTTCCAAAACCAAGCAAACGACACTATTTTGTCAAATATAAAATTACCAACATAAGAAAGATGTGCAAGAGTCTCTAGCAAAATGGTATCACCCAAGAATCTGGATACAAGTAAAACAAGCTAAAATTGGATTTTAACAATTGAGTTAGGATACGAGAGCCAAAAAGATTATCCTATCTAACCACTGGAGTGAAAATTCTATCATGGCTAGATCCAGTTCATTAATTACTAAATTGTGAATTCCCATCAAATTATCAACATATGAACCAGCAACTTAAATGGTACGTTTACTTGAATGAACATTAATTGACATTGCATATATAGGATGTCAGCAAATTTCTATTGTATTTCACCATGTGTTTGCTCAATTGACGGGAAAAAAAAGGTGGAACTAGGATGTGAAAAATGTTTATCCTCTTATTTTAATTTTCCTTTCATTTTATGATCAAGTTGCTAGTGTACCCATTCCTATTACAAATTTCCCTTGATCTTGTTTGACCTGTCTTCAGTATATCATTTTCTCATGGCCTAGTCAAATTGTAATATATAAGCAAGTAAAAGCCTTGCAATTAATTATGTAACTGAAGGAAGCCCAAAATCAATTTGAAATATTAAACAGGAAAAACCATTACACGTTAGTAAATGAAATCTAAATTTTTCCAGCTCACCTTCTTAAAGCACTGACGCAAGAAATCAGTAATAGCAGGAGATAGACTATCGGGAATTGGAGGATGCTCATCCTGGAAAACAAGAATTAAAATAACAAAACGCTTTTATTTAAACGAACATAAAAGAAAAAATTAGGAGTCTCCGTCCATTAGTTCTGGAAGAATGTATCTAGAATTTCCTTCTCTTGTAATCATTTCATTTTCTTTCTTTTCATTTTTATTTTTTTGATAATCGTGGATTAGTAAACAGCGGGATCTTAAACCACCATGAAATTCCAAAATATGGAAGTGCAATGCCATCTTTGCCGCAAAAAAAAAAGATTGTAATTATATGACGATAACAAATTAACTGATACTTTACCTGCACAATCCGAAAGAGAGCGGGCATTGGCTGGAGATCATAGTAAGGTGGTACACATGTGAGAAGCTCAATCACTGTGCAACCAACACTCCAAATGTCAGATGCAGCACAAACCCCCGACATTTCAATGACCTACAATATTTGACATGATTATCAATTTGGTGTAAGAGATACAAGCCAATACTGCACTATACATATTATGACACGTTGGGTTACTCCTTGAAATTCACATTACTGGATAAATTACAAATTAATACACATCATATATCCCTGCCAATACTGTGCCATAGGGACATCAATCCTACATCGTTTGTGGTCTATAAAAGTACACTTTCTTTGCTTCAATTAGAAACAGGACAGAGAGACCTCTTGGCAAATTACCAGCAACTTTAGCTGCCTTAAGGTAGTTTATCTTTAACAGAAACTTTTTTGGTTGATGGTGAAAACAAGATGCTCCTGACTGTGATTATTTGGGGTTTGTTTGAGCCCCATTTTTGAGAGAATAAATTTTGCAACAGTATTTTTTTTGGAAAATGTATGGTTAAAAAGTAGGAAAAAGTATTGGGTTTACGTGTAAAATTATTTTATTGAGAGAACGTGTAATTGAAAATGAGTTTGAAGAAAAATGAATGTTTAAATAATGGGGCTCAAACAGGGGCTAGTTTAATTCACCGTCAAATATTTAAAAAGACGGGAGAGAAGAAACTTACTGACCTTGTTTAAAAATGTTAAATTGGGTATTGACTTAATATGTGAGGTCTAAGCCTCGAGGCACTTTGAGGCGTAAGCCTCAATATAAACTGATAAAAAGCCCAAAATATTATAAAAATAAGGATGATACTCACAATAAACCATAAAACTGTCTAGAAAACCATAAAAATGTAAAAAAATCAACAAAACTAGAAGTCTAATTTGCAACTAGAAATATAAAATGGATCGACAAGTGGCAAACAATATATTGACAAAACAGTAATCACACAACAAGACTGCTAAGCCCAACTCAGTCTCAGCCCATGTTTGGTTCATATTTATTAACGGTTAATAATCAGTCAAACCAATTTTATTGAGAGACCTTGTATCCACTTATCAATCACTCATTTCTATTTATTTATTATTCAAATCAATTGTAAAAAACTTCCAAACGTGCACTAAAACTGAAGTCTAAAAAACAAATGAAACAACTGGTCATCACCGGACACCAGATGTCTTGTATGCATAGAGGGATAGGGCACACACGGGCTCTTCACTTGTTATCTTCTCTAATCTCCAACTTTGTTTTCATTCTCAGGGTCGCACTGTGTTTAAAACAACCCAAAAGAACATTTAAAACATTCTGTGCTAGCCGCTATGAGAAAAGAGCCAAAACTAAGGCTTATAGAATAACATCCAATAAGAGCAAGGGTATGGAGTGCAATCCCCATATGCCCCAAGGCTTGCAACTTAGTAAGTCAAGGTTTAACTCTCGACAAAGAGTTACTTAAAAGCATAAGATTTCAGGCTCCTGATGAATGCCTCGTGATGCGTGTCTCAAGGCATAAGCATCAGGTGCATCACAAAGTTTATGCTAGAACCAAAAAACTATGAAGATTGGTAAACATTGTCAACCACCATGCTGATTTACAGAAAATGCAAAATATAAATTACAGACAGGTAATTCCTAAAAGTTACCATTACATCTACCTAAGGAATTAGTGCTTCAAACCAAAGAGAGTGAATAATGAACAGGTTGTAATAGCATTTACTAGTAAGACTATACCTTTTAATTTTTATAGTCAGATGACACAGAGGTTTCAGAAATATACAGCAAATCGACTAAATCTTTTTGCTTGTACACAATGAATTTTGATCATTATTCTCAAGTTCCACACAATCTACGGATTGTAATTAATACTAGGAGTTAAAACATTTAAACATATTATATTTCATTACATGCTACTACCAATGTTTATCGTTTCTAAGGACCACATCCCGTACATCATCTTGGTGAAAAACTTTTAATTCCTAGTTCGGTGATGAGTTGAAATGGCTTCACAATTGTACGAAATCCTAATATTGCCTCACACTGTCATGCATGCGCACAACTCATGCCAATGGTTAGAAATACTTTCCACTCGATAAATAAATAGTAACCCTTCCTAGGTAACATTTAATGTGTGCTGGCAGTTGGCACTACCAGAGTTTGAGTAAGCTAAAAGTAAGTACCTTAAAGATACTTTTAACTAAGCTCCGAACATGTTTAGATACACTAATTTCCTTAAAGATACTTTTAACTAAGCTCCGAACATGTTTAGATACACTAATTTCTCTAACACTCGAGGTAAAAAGCTATTTATTTTGACAGTAAGACATGAGTTGCTTTGAAAATAAGTAACTTGCTTGTTTTCAACTTTGACAAACAAAGTAATTATTTATTTTAAAAGTAAGATTTTTATGTTTTGGCCAAACGTGAACTATGTCTTTGTTGACATCATAAAACATCAATACTCAGCAACCTACTCTTTTTATTGCCACGTCGGGACTTCTAGAATCTGTGCAGCAGCACAGCCAGCTCCACAGAAAACT
>CAIGRB010155876.1:7976-27906 GCA_903798255.1 Fraxinus quadrangulata | reverse complement strand
TTTTTTTTAATCACATAAATTTTCATTAATATTTTTCCTAACGAATCCAGCACACTCGCCAGGTGCTGGATCCGTCCCTGATAGTGACAGAGTGCACTAAGTGTACATAATGGCCGGTAATGGTGACTTTAAGATATCCAAATGTTGTCCTTTATTGTGCTAATTCAGTTGTAGCTATCATATTTTTTTGGCTAACATGTGAGCAAGCGTCTTAATTCAAATCTATTTAGGTGAATAGTGAAATTCTGAGGGAAAAGCTTGAAAGAATTGTTGGGACAGATGACTCAAGCTTCAGTGGAATAGACCTGGCAACTCTTATACGGAATAAATTTGGGAGATCATATGATGTTCAATTAATTAAGAAGGTATTCAGTTTCTTTTCTCCATTTGCCTCTAATATATGATATGCAATAGGCATGGTGTTTTGATGACTTTGAAGGTGCAAGAGGTCTGGTTTTGCATTCAGACTATTATATGACCTAATAATATTTTATTTATATAGTCAGGGGTGTGTTTGAACAGTCTATGCTTCCTTGTTATATTGTTGATAACTAACATTTAAGTCGATAAAGTGCAATGCACGAATGATATACTCAAAGAAGTAATCCAAGAAAATACTAATTGCTAGCAACTTGCTGTAATTTTTACATTTGAGTCAAGTAATTTTCAATATTTCCTACATGGATTGTTCATTTTGAAAAACCAGAATGCAATACAGGTCTAAATCCAATGTGGAATATTGTGAACTAAGGCTTATGAGGTTACATTCTGCATGTCTGTCGTGTTAGAACGTCAGAATATCCTTTTCAAAACTTTTGTGGTCGAACGAGGAGCTGATTCGATCATTAGACACCATCCATTAAAAATAGGATGTCCCTTGGACACTCGAGGAAATAATATCCTGATTATTTAGCAGTATTATTAAATAAAACTGAAGATAAAGGGCCATATTCAGTGTCCAACTTAACATTGAAGATGGGCTGTCATCGACTTCAAGTTTTGACCTGAAGCATGGTTTCATGTGCAATATTCAAAGAAAGGAGAATGATGCAAACAAGACAAGAAGCAAATAAAAGAAAGTTTAAGGAAAAGCAATATTCTTAGGCTGGTCATAAGATTAATCCTTTGGGAAAATTATTGCTTTAATTTTAGTAATTTTTAAATCTACGAGAGGTTTGTGCTGTTGTAAATTTGAATGACTAAGCTATATTGAAGGCCAATTGACTTTTCTCTTCCTTATTTGTGTTGTTTATGTCATGCTTCATCTAAAATGACATATTCACAGCATCTTACATCATCTTAGCTCTCTCTTTACTCTCTTTTTGTGTTGTATTCTGTGTTCTAGTTTGTTAAAGTATATTATACGCTTTAGTCAAATAATTGATATGTTATTTTTCGTTACAAAATGCAGGAGTTCATGGGTAGAAATCTCCTTGCTTTGAATGTTATGTGGAAGTACATGGAGCAGGTGAGCTGTGTTTTCCAATAGTTAATTACTGAGTTAGGTTATCGCTTGCACTTTTCAGTAGGCTCAAAAAATGCCTGGAAGATTTATAAAACTACCGTGTATTTTAAAACAATCAACCAAATCATGTATTCTGTCATCTTGCAATATTAATTATGCAATCAGCTTTGTTATTTTCGAGTAACTATCATATGTATACTGCATGATTCAAAAGTTATGTTGCTCAGTATTAGGCTCAAATGGGCTAAGAGAGATTCTGAAACTTAGTATTAACTGTAATCTAGTGAATCATGTATTCTACCATCTTGCAATATATTTATGTCGTCAGCTTTCTTACTTTCGAGTAACTATTGTATGTATGGCAGGAGTTAAACTGAGTAGTTAATATTAAAAGAACCTATGGTATAGGAACATCTCCCTATGTGAACATTTTTTAGATATGATTTTTTGGTATTGGAGCTCTTTGGAAGCTTTTTAAGCTGATAAGAATTTTGTAGAAGACAACAATTAAATGATATACGTGTAGTCCTTTCCATCAACTTAAGCTTTTAGATTAAGTAGTTTTAAAAACTATTTTAATGATATACATGTGGCCGTCTTTAAATAATATTCTTTTCTTTTCCTTAATTGTACTATGAGATTTCTTTTGAGCACAGGCATCCCTGGTAATTCGCTCTTATGATTCCATTATGGCCCTTTTTCCTAGATGCTCTTTTTGTATGGGCTTTTGGTTTGATGTTTCTTTTAGCGGACATAACCATTGGCAAGAACTTAATAATAAATTAAAAGTTGCTCTTGCTACTCAGCCAAGAGCCTTGATCATTGTACAAGGAAGTGCTATAGGAGTAACCCCTATAAGGAAAGCAGTAATTTCTTACAAAGTTTAGCGACAACATTGCACAGTTGATACATGTAGTGCCTAGTTGTTGGCACCTTCAGTTGATGTACATTGCCTATTTATTTTAGTATGTTTTCATTCATTCAGCTACGTTCATTTAATGGACATTCGCTCCGCACCATATAGTATAGTTGGTCAGATAACCATTTTCCGTACTAAAACTTGCTTTATTCCTTTTTTTAACTTGAACCATGTTTTGCTTGCATTGTAGTAGAGATCCTTTCCGCTGACTGAAGAAGAGTATATTTTAAGGCTTGATGACGTCGCTAATACATTGAAATGTTGGGGAGCTGTCTCACATGTCCGAAACAGTCTGGAAAAGTTGAAGGAGAAAGAACGACCGCGGATAGGAAAAGTAAACGCGTGACTCTACATTTTGCAATTTATTGTTTTGATTCAATCATTAGAAAAGAAGTATGCACACAAAACACATGTATCTCCACCTTAAAAATGAATGATAGTTTCAATATTAAGATTTTGGATTCTTAGCTTAGTCACTTCTGTCTTTTTCCTTTTTGCAAGAGCTAATTGAAGTTTTTCTTCTATCTTTATACGCGTTATATAATTCCAAGAATGAAAGGACGCCCAGCGATTCAAGTCTTAAGTCAACAATTGTAGAATACAGTAGATTATTTCATTTCATTTTATCTTTTCAAGTTTTAATATTTTAGTGTCAGTAAGATTTTAATTCAAGTGAACACTTACACTTTTGAGTTTTCTATGTTTGTTGCAGGCAGTGAGCATTTTCATAGATATGGACGAGTCTGGAGGCCGGGCAAACGAATGGATTTACAAGTAAACCCATAAATTTTATTTTTCTCATTTTTTGTATTTTTGAAATTGTATATCTTTGTATTGAAGGTACCCTTTCAAAAGTGTCATAATGTGGTGTTTTGTATATACTTGCAAGGGTGAGAAAATTGAAATATAGAAACATTAAAAAACAAGCTATGGCTTGTATGTTTTGTCTATTTCGAGAATGTAAAATATTCAATTATTATTATTATTATGTGCAATTCCAGTACGAGCCAAGCTCGAGCTCTCTTTTTGCAGTGAGCCGCTCGCTAATCAAATTGCTGAACCTGGAGTTGGGGAATGATATTAAAATAGGTGTCAAACAGGGGCTAAATCTCCAATGTGAACGGCTTTTCATGGAGATGAATGTTGTCAAGATGGAGTTGGAGTCTCTACTAAAGTCTAAAGTGAAAGTAAGACTCTTAACCCCCTAAAAATGACTACTTAGATTGTTGTTTTGATTCTCTCTTGTAAGGTCAAGTCATTACTCAATTTCAGGGTGTATTTCTTGCTTAAATCAATTCATAGAGGTAAACAATACATTAATTAACATACATGGTACAAAAGAAAAGATGGGTAGATAAAATCAGAATGTCCAATCAAACAAAAATCCTTGAAAAACACATAGCACATTACACCGATAGCTTACGATTAAATTTGCTGGAAAACCTTGTCAGCCGCTGCTATTGTCGTTGAATGTCCTGAAGTGTATGTGCTAAGCTCGTAAATCCAGCCTCAAACTGAGAAGGTGCGAAATATACACCTTCCTCCAGCATTCCTCTGTAAAACCTAGCAAACTTTGCAGTATCACTCTTATTTGCATCCTCAAAGTTATAAAAAGGGCCGTCCGTGAAAAAGAAGCCAAACGTCCCATTACATACCCAGAGCAAATTGCATGCCCACCCTTCTTTCCAGCATCCACAATGCCCTGAATAAGTTCGTGCGTGATCGTGTTTAAGCAGTGCTGAAGAAATCTCACCAAGTCTAATAAACACGAAGAAGATCAAAATCTTCTTCAAATCAAGATCAAGTCCAAAGTTTCGTAGTGCAAATTCAAGCTCCAAAATTCAAGCGTTAAACAAGTCAAGTCCTCAGCAAATCAAATTCTCCACAAAACTCAAAATCTAGGGTTCAAGCCACGTGACCCCTCGTCTTCAAACATCCAGATCATTAATCAGAGGATTTGTAATTTTGCAATTACAAGAAGATTCATATCCATTTGTATTTATTAAAAATACAATTTGTATTATAATACGCGAAATTCGTCGTACAGTTCATTAAAACAACATTGGAGCTGTTGGGTTTTTAGGAGATAGTCGGCGAATGAATGTAGCCATGACAAGAGCTCGTAAACATGTGGCAGTCGTTTGTGATAGCTCAACAATATGCCATAATACCTTTATTGCCAGGTTGCTGCGTCATATACGATATTTTGGTCGGGTGAAACGTGCCGATCCCGGCACTTTCAGTGGATCTGGCCTTAGCATGTTTCCAATGTTGCCTTCAGTTAGTTAACATGTAAAGGTTCAATTATACCTATCATTCTTCTAATTCTAGATTGCTATACCTCTGGCTTTTCAGAGAAGTAGAATTCTCTGTAGACATACACAAATTTGTTTCCATCTGTATATATAGAAAGATAAAACAACCATGCTTTATGTACACTCTGACACCCCCTCTATTGTAAGAGGAATGTACACCAAATGTACAAGGGGCTTAATTCAAGAAAAAACACGTGTTCTTTTGAATGTACCCTCTGTTCCATTATGTTATGACAAACATAAAGCTTAAAATCTTAGTTTGAGTTGATGACTTGATGGTTATTTATCATAGGTTGGATCTTTTTCTTTTTTGGTAATGTATCAAAAAGCATGTTTTGGTTTTTTTTTTTTTTGGTAAAATTTTGCTTTATTGTTGGACACTGAAAGTTGTTTTCTGAATTCGAAAGAGAGTACTTGAGTTATCTCAATAACTAAAAAATGTGGCATGCTTGAAGCTGATTGGAGTTCACGGTGGTAGAGGAGTTGGATCGAAAAAGTTACTTAGATAGTAGATTGAGATTACTTTCGAGATAAGTAACTTACATATTTTTAACTTTAACTAATAAAAATTATATTTATCTTAATGGTTACTTATTTACTTCCAAAAAATGATGGCAAAATTGAATGCAACTTTTTAATAATTACTTAAAAGTTAAAACTCCATGTTCATTAAAAATTCGTGGCAACCCATAGAAATTTACGTGAATATTCATATAAATGATTTTTTTTGTTTAGTATGTCTGGGTTGTAAAAGTATATTTTCATTAAACGAATTTCCTTTTATATTAAGTTTATAACCTGGTTGAACGTACCATTGCATAAGAGCTATAAATTGCACATCATCATCAAGAGCGAATGACAATTCTCTCACACCACCAAGTAGAACTATTTTGTCTCTGAATCGATTTACCTTATTTTTAGACTACTAACCCATTTTGAACTCTCTTCAAGTGCTCAAGTACCGTCGTAAAGTTTATATACCAAGAGTTAATGAGAAACAAGTTGGAGGAACAAGAGAGAGAGAGAGAGAGGAAATAATGAATAACTTTTACACATAAAAGCATTGCAATAAATTGAATTGGAATTATTTATATTTTTTATCCATCCAAAAATGTTCAAAACAGTAAGAATGGTGCTAATGAAAAAGAGTATAAAGATAAAAGAGCAAGACGACAGTTTGGACCTTTGCATATATAAGTTATTACTAACACAAAACATTTCATCTTTGTACATAATAATAGTTGAAATCTTTTAAAGAACTGGGACAATACAAGCAAAACAATAAAAGATTATTATCAGATCAGTTTGTGGATGATGATGATGGTGATGGGCGTCCGTGTAGTCATCTGGTCAACAGCATGCACCGTGTTCTCGAGCTCTTCCCATATGGCCGTGTACACATCCTCTGCCTATGCACAGCAGATTTTCCCTCAAAACTTGAAGAAATAACATCTATGCAGCAAATCAGAACAACAAATAATCACAACCACAACTACAACCACCGGTAAGTAAAGCAATGAGCGCATCATCGATTTTAGAATTTGACAAACGTATGCACACTCTGCTGACTAGGAACCTCACCTAACGTGCTGGCCATCACCATAAGCGTCCTTCATAATCACGGATTCTGCCTCTAGATGTTCCTTTATCCGTTTCAACACGTTTTAACAGTGTTTAACTTGTTATTAAACCTTTTCAAACTAAAATGTGAAAAGGCCTAGATAACACAATATTAAACAAGATTCTACAATAAAACTCAAACAACCAGAAAGTAAAACTTGCAAAAAATGAAGATTGAACACAAGAGATTTATTTCGGCCTAAGCTTTGGAGGTTCAGCAACTACTTCTAATGCCTACATCCCCCGTTGAGCATCCAAAAATTGGATATTCGCTCGGTTGCACTATATAGCCCAAAATGACAACAAAAGTTACAGATCGTCTCTTCCAACACAAGAGAGGAGTATAAGATATCTATCTCTTGAACAATAAACTGTAGATCTACAAAGAATCACTTAAGAAACTTCAACTCGCCTACTAGAAATCACAACTATAAGAAACCCCTTATTCTTACAGTAATCACTCAGAAACAAATTTCAGAGGCTAAAGTATAATGATCTCAGTTTTATAAGTTCATCAAGAGAGATGGAAACCACAAAGCAAACCCTAATATTAAGAGAATGAAAAAGGAAAACTCTCTCAGAAGAACCCAGAAGTTAGAAGATTCATCGAAGCCAACACCAAGAATGAAATTGTGCGTGTATGTATATCTCTCATCAATAATGCTAGGATCAAGGGCCAGAAAAATACACACGTCTTATCATCTCATTAAAAACGTTCCAAACTTATAAAAGCGTGTTTCAGTAACACGCATTTGGCTAAAATTTTGGGAGCACATAACAGATCACATGTTTGAGCATCAACAAAATGGAACAATAGCAAGTAAATGATATACATTGCATAATCTCAACTAAAAGCCATGGGAGATTATCTTCATTTTTATCTTGATGAGGACAAATTTTTACCTCTCCCCCATTATACTAACAAAAGTCAAGAGACTTCTAGCTCATGGTTCAATTGGACATGTAGGTTATAAACGGAAGAAATCACAAAAAGCAGACATAAGATAAGAAATCCATTCATCAACGCGAGAATTTTTTACCTCTTCCCCATTATTTAAACGAAAGTCAAAAGACTTCTAACTCGTGGTTCAATTGGACATGTAGGTTATGAAAGGAAGAAAGTACGAAATAGGTGATGTGACGAGATTTGATTGTCCTAATGTACATTACAATTTATATATTTATTGACCAATAGAAACAGGTGGTGTGACAGATTTGTTTGGACATCGATCAAATAAAAAATAAATTTCTCACATTTTTTTGACACATCAAGATTATGTAAATGGTGACATACAATAAACATTTTTCGTTTTGGTTAGCTTGAGGGCATATTTTTGGGTACCCATTATGAATTTTGGATGATTTTTGGTTTGAATTTTGAAAATAGTCTCGTGCTTGGAATTTATTATCCAAAAATTCTGTTAAATTACATATATAAACATATATAAAAATGTAGGTATGTGTAAATAATATTAGTTGTGTTAAAATGTACATAACAACTTTCAAGTTTGTTTATCAACAAATGATATAATGAGATTTAATTGAATTAAAATCTCATCAACCATATTAAAGAAAATTCCTCCATTTTCTTTTTGACGAAACCTAAATTTGTAGAAGATTATGTAAATGGTGATGTACAACAATCATTTTATAAATAATATATAGAGGGTGTTTGAGGGGGATTAAAATTATATTTTTAGTGGATTGAGATAGAAGTTTTTGAAATGTGTGATTGAAAAGATGTGAGATCCATAAAAGATGTTAATATTAATTATTTGACTTTGACTTATATTAAAATAATATTTTAAAGTATGTATATCACTTCTTGTAATTCGACTTGTCTATGCATAATTTATCCAATGATTTTCTATTGTACATGGACAACCTTTCTATTATTACTTTGAAAAAGCTCTTATATATCGATAATTTTCTATTGGATTATAAGATGGAGAAAAATGAATATAATTATCAAACTAATTAACATTAGTATGTACGTCTAAGTTCTTTCTATTACGAGCTTGTTTGGTATAGCTCAAAATTCAATTAAAATTGAAAATATGATCGTTATTGGGTCTCACTCGTCTAATAAAAATCAACAATAACGACTACTTTTTCAATTTTAATCTCTATCGAACACACTCTAAATGCTTTTTAAAAGGTGTCATTCATAAGTTCTAAACAAAATACAAATCACAAGATGTACTTATTTATAGATATGACTCAATTATTTTTGCCATATTTTGGAAAGTCGTCATTAATGCTTTGCCACAGTGCACCGAAAATAAATAAAATAATTATAGAGATGCCTCATTTAATTAGCCCTATTTGGTGTGAATTATAATCTATATTTTAATCTAAATTAAAGTCAATAATTAATTTTAATTATATATTTTATGAAATTCATAACTTTTTAACTATACATTTAATTAAATTTTATCAAAATCTGTTAAAAAATTGACTTTAATAACTATCAAACAAGGACTAGTCCAGTTTACTGCGTCCTAAATTGATTTTTTAAAATGTATTCACGAGAAAAAAATATGTCTTTCGTGAAATCAACCACACAATAGTAAAAATTCATCAAGGAACTAGAGATAATCAAGAAAAATAAAAAATATAAAAGAATAGAGAGACCCTCAAGGAAGATATGAAGGGTATGTTTTGAAAGAAGCACAACTTTTGAAGCATTTGAAGAGAATGATTTGAAAAAGCTTTCTATGTTTTTTTTTTCTCCTTTTTGTCCAAGCTTCATTCCTTTTTAGGGCAAATTTGGTACTAATTGTTTTAGAGAGGGTAAAATTGAGAAAAAAAATAAATAAATAGAAAAGCGACAAAAATAATACAACCTAAAATAAATTACTTTTGACATTTTATTGACTTGGAACATGAACACGTGAAATTGATGGCATCTTCATGGCAACAATAATACATTTTTTTAAACGGTCAAGTTAATTGAAAAAGTTTATGACTAGCGCAACACTTTACGCCTTAGATAACATTTTTTGTTCGTTAGGAATGTAAAAAGATTTATTTACTTCTTATATTTTAAAATAAGCATAAAATATAAATTTTAGTAAAATATTTCTTATTCATCTCGAAGCATGCTATCAAGATATTTAAACAAAATAAATAAATAAATCATAATTAGATATAAAATATGCTAATTAATTGAATCTTAAAAATAAGAATGCGAGAAAAAATATTCAAGATATAAGTGTAAAAATGAGCAAATATTGAAAACTTTCATAGGAAGTAAAATGCGTAATTAAATATAAAGGCATGTTCCAATTTTACTCAGTAACGGTTTTAAGGAGCAATTTGAACTCTCAATTGAACTTTAGTGACCAAATTTGATACTTTTATTCTTTAACTGTAAAATTATATTATTTTTACTTAGCAAACCTAAAGCTGAATTAGAGCATTTTCTCTATTATTATTATTATTATTATTATTATTATTTACTTGTACAAGATGAAGAACTTCTGAAATCTCCTTCTCGAAGAAGCGACAGTAGCTGGGGAAATCTTTGTTTTTCTCACATTTTCAATCACCATTTATCGATTTCTGATTTCTCTGGATTACAGTATCAACTGGGATTGCGATACCGATCGATTTCTGAATTTGACCTTTGTCCGCTTCTTTTCTCTGTATCTTTTTGTTTGTTTTCTATTTTTTTATTGTTTGGATCGGAGAGGAGATAATCTGTTGTTTTAATACGGCTTCATTCGTTCCGGCGCTATTTATGTAGGAAAAACTCGAAAGCTATCCTTTTGATGGATCTGATTTTGTTAAAGTTCGTTTTTTTACGTGAATTGTGAGTGGGTAAGGAGGATGGGACTGCAATCTTCTGGTAAATTCATTGAATTTGCCGGAGGATTATACCATCACAGTCACTGGAAATCCAATTGCTGAACTTTGACCCTTTGAGCTCCGAGGTCTGTTTTATTTCTAATTGTTTATTTTATCATATTTAACGCACGTAGAGCAGTGTTGGGTGGGGGTTAATTGGGGGATGATGGATGAGGTTAATAGTAGTAGCAAGGAAGGTGACTCTCAGCCTTTGGAATCGGCAGTGGATGAGAGTTCAACATCATTTTCGTCAACAAACGTTCTGATACCGTGGCGTCCTAGGAAGCTTGCATTTTGTCCTTATTCACCTTCTGTGAACACTGATGCAAAGATCCAATCATCGAGAGTTGTTGTTAGAAGGCCTGTAAGTGATCTTTTTTTGTTCTGCATACTCAAATTACTGAAAGTTGTTTTTAGCTAAAGCATATCAACATTAGCACTATCAATGAATAATAAGCAACAACTTGTTGGAGTTCTTTTACTAGTTTTAAGAGCTATTGTGCTCATATGGCGTGGTCTGTGTTTGTATACAGTGTTTGTTCGTTGGTCTTCCTTCCTTTTAAATGAGTTTTTGATTTATTGAAAATAATTTAAGGGGCTTTAAGACAAGTAATGCTTTGAGCTATTTTTGCTTCTTATTCGGCCTATGTTTTTTACCTGTCTATCCTTGAGAATGTTCTGTTGAAGCCTTTTCATTTGGACTAGAGATTGTGAAGGTGGGATTCCTTGTATATCTATTTTGTAAGTCGTAATTTCATGCATAATTGTTATGTATAGTTTCCCTTACCTCTAGTCCTGTCAGTTTTAATTGAAAATCTTGCATTCGTTTACAAAATTGATGCATTTTAATTAGAAAAGTAACTCCGTAGATTTGAGTAGGGAGAATAAGTGATGGCATCAACAAATTCAGTGGGGTCAATGGAGTCTATTTATTATTATCTTTTTCTTTGGGTTGAATACATATCTGATTGTTGATGAGTGATTGAATTATTGAATGAACGTAATTAGGTAAATATATAATATGGTCTTATATAAGGTATAGACTCACACACTGCACATTCGGATTTCTTTTTCCTCTTTTTTTTTTTTGTTTGCATCTAGCTTGTAGAATTATTTGGTAGCCACATGAACGTCAGATGGTATAACTTTTTTGGCATGCCAGTTTTCTGAACTGGGATACTCTGTGAAATGAAAATTTTAAATTTCTGGATCCCTTCCTTGACATGTTTATTTTGATATTGCAGTTGGTGGCACGATTGACTAAGGACATTGTTGAGATATATCAAATATGCAACCCTCAATTCAGTTATTTGGAAGAATTGAATCCCAAGAGGTTCTTGACATCTCCATCCACTGGGGTGTTGAATGATGGCTGTGATAATGCGAATTCAGACTTGATTCTTACTGCAAATTTACCATTGGTAAATTTGGAGACACAGCGAAGGTTGATTTTATTTAATTATTGCTCTTTTATTGATTATAACGTAGTTCACATCTCCTTCATATTAGGATTTGATAGGAAGATCTGTGTCATTGTCATTAATGGCCAGTTGGGGATGGAAACTGCATTATTTAGTGGTTGCTAATTATGGATGTAATAAATATAAAGCGAGGTAGACACCGTGTAAATCAATATAGATACAAACTTCTTTCTTGTTCTTTGTCTTATGTATTTCAGCTTGGGTATCCACAATGTTGCTTAGATTCTGATGCCAGTGTCAAATACAGTCTTAATTTTGGGCACTTGGATTCTTATTAATCATAGAATGATCTAGAGAATCTTCTATAAGAATTTGACGAAAATTAGTGCGTTCAGGTTTCAAGGTATAGCAAATATATAATGAAAAAGTTTGACAGGAGACATGTCTTGTTATTTCCTCAGAAATTTGTATGTGTGGCTAGTGCTTCAGAAGTGTGTCATATGTAGGAGACTGACATCTGATATTGAAAGTTCACACATCAAGATTCGTGTTGTACGCAGGTATAACGTGGTGTCAGAAGAGTAAGGGTAACCTAGGTTATTTGTTCATGCATGTGCGGGATGAGAATTCTTTTACATAAACGGGTTTTTCTGTAACCACTGCTTATTCAATACCTTTATGCCCTGGGATGCCTATATGAAACGAACTATTGTCTTCTAGTAAAGAACCAAGTATGATTGAGTAAAGATAGGAAGGTGATAATATTTTGCTCTCCACAAATCCAATAAGCTATCGGGTTTACCTTGCGTTTGGACGTCTCATACGTGTTACTGTCTGTTCTTGGGTAGGCTGATATATTATTGTTGAACTTGGGGAAGCTGACTGGAATATTTGTCTAGAAACTTCAGGGCAAAGTTTTGGTGGCCCAAATTTGATTGTTTGACTGATTGGTGTAACAGAATATTTGGGTTGAGATATGGATGCACAAAACTTGCTGATAAAAGAGGCTAGCTGGCTCCAATGAAGATATACGATAACCATGATTAGAATTTTATTGAGGCAGAGACTGTTGTGCTACTTGAAGAATTACAGGGAATTGCCTTCTTGGATTTGATCTGTTGTGGAAATCCTGGAATTTGTCTTTTATTTTATTGATGACTCCTTTTGGTGAACAACTGTAAATATGTCCATGAAGGACCTTTTTTAGAAGATATGATCCTAGGAGAATTCAGTTTGCTGTGGTAGTGAGTGCGGGGTTGGGTTTTGAAAAAAAAAAAAAGAGAGGAAAATATAGGGATTCAAAATTGTTGATCTCGTTCGAGTGAGAAATAAGCTATTTCCCTTTATGTAAAGTAGCTAACTGCTGAAGGGGAAATCTTCTGACATATTCTAGTAATACATGTTATTTATTTGGTCTCTGGCTTTCTGACGTTGCATCCCGTAAGCTTGATCAGACCTGTTATTTTGTTATTATGCTCAAATGGAATAAATATTCTCAAAGTACTTAAAATTGCAGTTCATAAACAGAATGGGAGCTTCTAGTGTAAGCAAATCTATGTTTATACTTGCATGGACAAATCTCTGACATGTAGATAATGGCTCAAGTCCTTAGTCATACAAGGCGTAAGGGAATTAGAAAGACTTCCAATCAATTTGCCTTATTGGGATTGATAGTTAATTGAAGAGAGTTTCTCCTCTCATTTGCTGCTCCACTTCAGGTACCACTGCTGTAGATCTTCTAAGTAGGGAGCTTCAGGAGAGAATTGCTTTAGAGTGTCTAGGCACCATTTTCGTTTCTTAAATGGAGTGCAATAGTGCATTGTTAAAGAATTAATGTAATACTTTTTGTATAACCTAGATATCTAATTTGGAGCTTAAAGAATCCCAGTTCGTTATTTTTTTAATTCAAGTTTTTGGAATCAGAGTGATTGTTTGCTGGTGTGCAATTAAATAATTTTTTCATTAGTTACAACATAGCTTTTATGTAGTGATTCTAGTACTATCAATTGCCCTCATTTTGGGGTAGAGAGAAATGGGGGAAGAGAAAGGAAGTTGGAAATGTGAACATGCTTGTTTCCGCTACGTTCACGTGAACGAAATTTTGTTCTTTAACTGTTCAACTCACAGCAAAACAGGTCCTGTAACTATTCTATAAAATTGAACTTTTAACCTTGTAGGATCTTTGTATCATACCAAATTGTTTTAACATTTCCATTTCATCCAACCCATTCTAATCATATACATTTCATTCTCATCAAGTCTTCCTTCCTCTCTTTACGCCAAAAAGATTAAAGAAAAAAGAATATTTTCCTACACTGTATTTCTCTTCAAAGGTTACTTTCTCTTCTCTTCCTTCCCTTCTTTGAAAACTTACAGCTCATCACTTCTGTTTAATGAATTGTTATTTTCTTCGGTTTTTTGCAGATACATTGTGAAAGACATGCTTGGCCACGGAACGTTTGGGCAGGTTGCTAAGTGCTGGGTTGCTGAAACAAATAGCTTTGTTGCTGTTAAGATAATTAAGAATATACCAGCTTACTATCAGCAAGCACTTGTTGAAGTGTCAATTTTAACAACAGTAAGGCCTCCTTATGCTGGATTGTCATTTTCTTTGATTTGAATCTCTTTCGCATTTTTTCATTTATTTTTCTTTCCCTAGTTGAATATGAAGTTTGATCCCGAAGATAAGAACCATATTGTTCGAATATATGATTATTTTGTGCATCAACGACACCTGTGCATCGCTTTTGAGCTTCTTGACACAAATCTGTAAGTCGTTCAAGTGTTAATTAACTTCTCGTGAAAAAAACATTTATATTATTTTGGATTACGTATTGTAGTTATGCTTCATTACTTGATATTTTTTCATTAGGTATGAGCTTATAAAGTTGAACCATTTTAGGGGATTGTCATTGAGCATTGTGCAGCTATTCTCAAAACAGGTTATTCATTGTTTTTTGCTTCAGATTAATGTTGTTTTAAGAAAGTCGTTCCCTTCAATGGTCATTCATTTTTGTAACAGTGTTATAAAAATACATTCACCTTTATGTTCTAGATATTGCGTGGACTTGCTCTGATGAAAGATGCTGGCATAATTCATTGTGATTTAAAACCGGAAAACATTCTTTTGTGCACAAGGTTGGCTACTCCTTTGATGATCTTGGACAGTTGGACCTGGTATTTTGCATCTTGTTTCTCTTCATTTGCAATAATAATTCCATGAAATCGACAGTGTAAAGCCAGCAGAAATCAAAATCATAGACTTCGGATCAGCATGTATGGAAGATCGTACAGTCTATTCTTATATTCAGGTAAAATACTAGATTTCAATAAGACTTCAATTTTTTAATCTATTGTTGACATGTTATCCATGATGATGTTTCTATGCAGAGCCGGTACTATAGATCTCCTGAAGTTCTTCTTGGATATCAGTATCCTTATATATGCAGTTAAGCATTTATTTCCCACTTTAAGCCCTTCACATTGATTGTTTCCACTCAGTGGGGTTGAACTAGATGCGCACAGAAACTTCTGCACTCCGTTTATTTTTCTGTTTCAGGGGATCTAATGACTCAAAAATTATTCTATGTTTTACATCATGCTTTGAGGCTTTAACATAGCCCAGATATACTACAGCTATTGACATGTGGTCATTTGGCTGCATAGTTGCTGAATTGTTTCTAGGACTGCCACTGTTCCCAGGAGCTTCGGAGTTTGATCTTCTGAGGAGGATGATTAAGATATTAGGGTAATGCTACTCTGTTTGCCTTGGAATTTAGTAACTCTATTCCTAGCTGTCTAAATTGTTTTCTGATCTAGTGATATATTATGCATCTGTTTTTCTTGGATTCCTTGTCTATATTATCTTTTTGCAAGCAAGAGGTAAAAGTTACATAATCTCATTTTGATGTTGGGGTTAAGAGTTTCTTTAAACCTTCTTTCTATTATGAAATAAGTGAAGAAAAGATGGAAAAAGAAGGGCTTTGAAGGTCAAGGGAGCTGATGGAGAAAACAGATGTTCTGTTCTAGTTGATGTTTTCATTTGTTCTTTATAATCCTTTGTTTCTGTTGTAATTCTTTGGAGACACATGAGTTTAATGATCACGTTGATGGATGCTTATGAGTTGGTTGGGGGTAAGCAATTAATATGCATGGGTTCCTCCCCTCTCCATGCTAAAATGAATAAAATACTTATGGAAAAACCAGTCAGTTAAAATATGGTGCTTATTTCATCTGGCATGTGGCACTCTTCCATGGACGTAAACATGTTAAATATCTAATGAGGAATAATTCAGTTCGAGGTTTTCCGTAACTTATACAGTATTAGGACAAGATGTGATGTGAAAATAATTGTTAGAATGGAATGTAGATGGCTAGGACTTGGGTGCATGTTTTGAAGTCCTCCAAGCAACTTCCTATCTTGAGATAAAAATGGAATCAAAATATTTTAAAGTAGATATTTATTCTGGAGTTAAATTAGCCTGACCTTCATTTCCATGGCATCATCAGACATTTCCTCCCTATTGTGCCATGTAAATAATTATGCTCAACTTCAGATTGGATATTGACGGAATTTTAAGCTTCACATGATTGTACAACATTATTTGGATTACAAATTGAAGATTAGCATTGATGTCTCTATTACAAAATTTTTGTTTAATATGATGAGCATATTATGTCTCTGTTTGGTATAGATCATAAACTTGATAAAAATTTAAGTCAAAGTCAAAATTATTTTTCACCACACATTTTATGGGACCACAATTTTTATTAACTTTTCAACCACACATTTCTTTAACCTTTATCTAAATCTACTAAAAAACTGATTTTTAGCTACACCAAACAGGGCTTATATGCACAACATGCATTGTTCCACATACTTATCTATATAGGTGTTATATAGTCCTCTTTAATGTCTTGGTCATACACAATTTGAAATTCATAGGGGCCAGCCCCCTGACGGTATACTACGGAAGGCCAAAAACACTAGCAAGTTCTTTAAATTCGTAGGGAGCGTCAAGCATGAAGAGAGTGGCCAAATTCCTACAAGTAATTGTAGCATGTACCAAGTTTTGGCAGAAGAAGAATATGAAGCTGTGAGTACTTCTCTTAGACTTTGAATTGAAGTGCTTTTGTGTAATTGATGACACTACAACGTATGGTAGATTGAGAGATTGTGATGTTCCCTCACCATATTCACTCAGTTCAGTAACTTTCTGCATCTCAAATCACATGTAACAATAAATTTGTTTATTCAATTTGTTGTATATAATCAAATTTTTACCTTGAGATTTATTCCTTTGTCTCATAAATATGGTACAAAGTTATACCACCCATGTGCAAAAGATAATTTTTCTGTACGCTGAACAACTTTCAGGGTGATCTTCATTCAGAGAAAGGCTGTACCTATGAAAAGCGCAATTGTTTATTCCCTTAAAATCGGAAATATGAAAAATTAGGCATCCTGGAAATTTCCTCGTTTTGTTTTCTTTTCCTTCAGTGTATACTCCAATTGCACAAGTATCTGGTCATATCGAGCCCTAAGTTCGAATAGTGATGTCCCATGTATGCAGCCACTTCCCTGTGCTGTGGATTCAGTTGATTGTTCTTGACTGCTGTATTTGGGTCGACATAGTTGTTTAATTTTTATTTATTTTTTTTATCTCGTCTTGCTGTTTATTTCAGAGGGAGTCAAAAAAACCATCAATTGGGAAGGAATACTTTAATCACATGAACCTTGAAGCTATTGTCACAAAGTACCCTTATAGGAAGAATTTGGCAGAGGAAGATATTGTTAAAGGTCAGATTTCATATTTCTTGAAGAAAAGAAGATGCACAAGACCAACACTACTGTATTGAAAATGTTAGTTCATTTTTATTTTATTTTAGTTTTTGAAAAAAGAATTACTGACAATATAGTTTATGATAATCTTTACAGAGAGTCAAATACGATTATCTCTGATTGACTTCTTAAGGGGGCTTGTTGAGTTTGATCCAGCAAAACGGTGGTCACCATTGCAGGTTATTGAACTTTTTCCACCTGTTGAAGTAATTGAAGTACTTTTTGGATTATGATGGGATGATTGATTATTAGTATTCAATATCTTGATCAGTCCATAAATCATGTTGTACTGAAGTTGTATCAAGTGCCCCTTTTCTGATTATGAGAAATCTTTCTTGCAAATGATAGAAATTTTGAAAGATTCCAAAATCAAAACCAGTGGAGGAGAACTCAAAGATGAAAAAAAAATTCTCAATTAGTTTACTAAAAATATTAGGGTTTTTTATATTGAACACAGAGCACTAGAGTTCATTTTAATAAATCCTGCACTATAAAAAAGGTTTTATGACGTAAAGATATACATTTAAAATTTAAGAGAGACTGGACCAACCGAAGTTAAGGCATCACATATGCGTGTAATTGGGCGAGTGCATGTGACTGAGCAAATACAAAGAATGATTAAGAAGACCTCATTGGATGTAACACACTAGTTACATACGCCACTCCCCAACATGTAGAACACTGTTCGAAGATTTGACTTTTCTAGTTAACAAATCACTGAAGCTGGTTTTTTTTTTTTTTTTTTCCTTATTTAGGAGATTTAGTCTAGTTTTCTTTTCTTTGTACAAGTATGGTGTCTTTATATGTCAAATTATGGTAGGTATTCGTAAGGAAGATTTTGGTAGGTGCATTCAACTTTCATATATTGATTATTTGTAACCTTGTAAATAGGGTTTTTTTTTTTTTTTTTACTTCTTTGACTTTGTAATTCAAAAGATAGAACAGTATACATGGTGCGTTTAACTTTTTAAGATCATTGCTCTATTAACAATTTTCTTACAAATATGTTGGTTTAAGTTTGCGCGGTGGTCAGGGTGAATTTATATGGTTCACAAAAGTAATGAACTAGCTACGTGTGACTAATGGGTTTGCGATGTTTGATATGTAATATAAGGGATTTTTTCATTTTTTTTTGTGAGGCGTCCGGATGGTGTATCCATATACAGAAGGTATATAGTTCAGAGCTGCTAAGAGACAAAAGCAATAAGTTTCTAATCTTTCAAAGCCCTCTTCTCTACTTCAGAAAAATAAATTTCCAAGAGGGAAGTAAATTTCACTCTTTAAGAATACACATGTTTGCTTTAGTTCCCTTCCAGTACCATATTGTTAGGCTGGGTCAAATGTAGACAAGAGCCCAGTTGCCATGTCTATTTTGTTAAAACACTTTCCATGTCAAACTGTCAAATTTTAGAAAGGTTGTATAGTTGATTATCTCATTTTTAGTATTTTTCTGGCTACTAGGCCAGGTGTATGCAATTCATAGCCTCCAGAATGTGAAATGTGATGTTGGTTTAACTTCTGATATCTTTATATATTTGTTTGATAACTTAACTTTGGTAAAGGTTTCCCGCCTTTTGATAGGTTTCTCACTGGAAACAATTTTTACTCAAAAAGGCAGTTTGATAGAGGCCTCCTCGATTTTGAAGTGGAACATATTTTACAATTGAAGTGACTAATGATCTTCATGGCTGCATAAGATTGATTATTCTAGTTTTTTCTCTGCAGGCTTCAAAACATCCTTTTGTGACTGGAGAACCTTTTACAAGTCCTTATAAACCTGCTCCAGAGACACCTCGTGTGGTGAGTAATTTTTTGTTTGGTTAACTTTTCGTGTAATTACTCTATGACACTGCTATTCTTCCCTTCCTTTTTAATTCCTAATTTGTCTTGAAACTCTTGTGGTTGTGAGAATCTGGCGCTGCTGAAATTGTAAATTTTTCCTTATCTTATACCTACAGAAGGATGAAAAATTCGACTTTTATTGGTTCCGTTTGATATATGCAATGGCATATTAATGCACTAGAAGCCGTGTTCATGAATAGTTTCAGCAATATGTGCATTTTGACTTTCCCTTGTATTGCTTATGTTGCATGTTTCCTTATTGGTACTTTTTCTTTTGTAGCCCGTCTCTCAAAATGTTAAGGTGGACCATCATCCAGCTGGTGGGCATTGGTTTGCTGCTGGTCTCTCCCCTAATGTGAGCAAGCTACTTTCTTGGTATTCTTCTGTTTTCATTTATATGAATGTTGTTAACACTTGAATAATCATCTTGCTTTACCTCGTTATGTAGATTTCAGGCAGGAACCAAGTTATGATGCCAAATACCCAGCGTTATCAAGTCATGTCATATGTGCACGCAGGTAGTTATGGTAGTCTGGGAAGCCATGGTAGCTACAATGATGGCATGGGGCTAGGAAGCAGTTATGGGAGCTATGGTGATAATAGTGATTTGCCTGCATTTTATTCTCCAGTGGGTCCATCAGGAATGAATATCTATGC
>CAIGRB010155875.1:50184-74770 GCA_903798255.1 Fraxinus quadrangulata | reverse complement strand
AAATTAAATACTATTTTAAATTTATAATTATTCTAAAAATTATTTAATAATTAAAATAATACATACCAAACACCTAAAATTACAGAATATTATATTTATTTAATAATTTCTACAGTTAGTCAATGATATAATTTTCAAAGGAAAAACTTGAAGATAAGGTAAAATAAAATGCTTTTAAGAAAAAAGGGAAAAATAAATAATAAGGCACACTAGGTCACGCCTAGATGTGAATTATCATTTTGTGCTTACTGTCAAAGTGTGACGTTTCGCCCACACCTCGTGCCTATACTTGATTATTAGAACAATGATAAAACAGTCTATAATATATTAAATATCATGTCAAGTGAAAATAATTTTTTGGACGATTATAATTTTATTATAATTCAATTTTTTCAATAATAAATTACTTTTCGTTTTTCAATATGCATTTAATTTATAAACTATAATAAATACTACAAAATTATTGTTCATGCATGTATTCTCTGTTAATAATTTTCAATTAATTAACATTAACATTCATTTAATTAATAATAATTAGAATTTGACATTCAAGAAAGCAGTACATTATTTACGTCCATTTATATTAATTAACATCAAGTTTCACTTAATTAAAAATTAAATTATAGTCAATTAATATAAATGATATAACATTCTTTGTCACGTATATATCAATTGGTATTAATTCTAAATCAATTAACATCACGTTAATATTTGTATCGTATTTGTCATTTATCTTCATTTACGCATTTAGTTATAACTCTAATACCCACATTCAAATATGCATTTTACTATTTACTTGCATGTATAATAAATTAACATTTATTTACAAGAGTTTGTATTTTTCTACCTAGTACTGACTTGTATGTGTATGCTCGTGGCCTTGTTCGGTTGGACCGCATAGTATTTCCCTATTTATGTAAGTGAGTTGAGTGGTCTAGTGTTTTCTTTTTGAGTTTGCTATTTGTAAGGCTGTATTGTTACTAAGATTTTCCTCCGCTATAAGTTATGGTTGTTTTCAATAAAGAACACAAATCGACTTTGAAAAAAAAAGTCAGGTTTCTTCGTTGATAACCATTAAAAAATTGATATTAATAAATTCAATTTGTAGACAAAAAAATTGTCGCTAAATAAAGTGACAAAAATACAGCAACAAATATTACAAATGTTGCACAGAACAACAATTAAAAATAATAATATAAGATTAATAATGAAGATTTTGTCAAGGGATTTTTTTTTTGTTAAATGATTGTCTCAAAATATTTAATTATAGATATAATTTCATCGCTTAATAAAGTAAAAGAATATAAGAAAAATGAAATAGTGATATGTAGATGTCAAATAAAAATTACAAGATATAATATTACTAACTACTTTTCAATTAGAACGGTTGTAAACATAAATAGATTAATTTGTTAAATTTTGCCCAGGGTTGGTTCCATTTTTTAAAGATTAATATTTTTTGAATTTATTTTCAACCACATTTATGAAACTCACAACTCTTATAAACTTTTCAATCACATTTCATCATCTTTTATTAAATTTCCTAAATTTTTTATTTTTAGCTAAATTAACCATGGACTTAATTCAACAACAAAAGTTTCTTCAAAATAAATAAAATAATAAAGATAATAAATTACTTACTAACTAAAAACTACATAAAAAATAACTTATCCATCGATAACATTAAATAAATAAAATATATTTAAAACTAATCGTAAGTAACTTCTGAAAAAGAAAAAAATATTGAAAAAAATAAAATTCGTTTGTTATACCGATAGCTTCTTGTTGGTGATCAGGGGCGCCCCATTTAAGAATATAAGAGCCCACTTAACCTTAAAAATAAAAAAAAATAAAAAAAAAAATTCTTTGTGATTTATTAAATTCCAATTCTGAATTTTCTGGCAAACTGATTTTCTTATTCATAGGAGTGTAGTTCTCGATGTGGGGAGGTTAACTGAGGTCAATTGTTTTCCAGGAATGGTTGATTGAGAAATATAATAGTTCCAAATCTGCTATCGGAATAGTTTCTCTTGATAGTCTTGTAAAAATCAAAAGGCTTGGATTTGTTTTAAGATTAGCATTTTGATTATTGTAAAGGATAGATTGCGTAGATGAATGGATAAATGATAGCCTTATTGTTTATGTGGAGAAATATATATTCTTAAATATTGAAATGAAGTGATTGTACAAAGATACCAAAGTATGAAAACTTGTAACGAATAATTGTAATGTATTTCATTTTAAGCATAATGCTTGTGTTATAATTTATTTATTTATTATTTTTTTTTTAACTTTTACTAATACCGCATGTACTAAAAAAAATTCCTGAGTTTCGCCCTATTGGTCATCAACAATCGAAGTATCATTGATGTTCCGAACATTAATCGTCGATAATCGCAAACGAAAAATCATTGATTGTGTTAAACAATCCAAATAAATAAAGAAAAAGAAGAGGAGACTAAGGTTTCATTGATACTACATAATGAAATTGAATACAAAAAGATAATTTAACATAAATATAAAGAGACTATATATAAGCAAAATAAAGGAAATTAAAAAGCATATTCTACCCTTAATAAATAATAAAACAAAATAATCATATATTTCTTAACATCTCCCCTCAAACTCACAATGCGGCAGCGACAAGTATTGAGAGTTTGCAAACTAGAAAACGAAAACGGGAAATATAATGCGACTTTTTAAAGAAATCTACAAGCTATAAAAAAGAAGAAACAAATGGTAAAATAATTGTGCCATGCTTGAGATGATGACGAGTAAGGTGACAATCGATCTCAATGTCCTTAGTCCGTTCATGAAAAATCGAGTTGTGGGCGATTTGAATTGAACTCTAGTTATCACAATACATAGGAGTGGGATGAGAAAGAAAAACTCTCATATCTGCAAGTAACCAAACAATCTTTTTGGTAGTAGATGTCATAGCACGATATTCTGTTTCGGTTGAAAATTGAGCAACAATAAATTGTTTCTTGCACTTCCAAGAAATAAGAGAATCACCCAAAAAGATATAAAAACCAGTAACAGACTTGCGATTTGTGTGATCACTGCCATGATCAGCATCAGAATATGCACGCAGCTCCAAGGAAGATGTGGATGGAAGTAAAAGACTCTGAAAGACTGTACCCCAAAAATACCGCAAAATACGAAGAACAGCTATCCAATGAACTGTAGTAGGAGAAACAACAAACTGACTAACAACATGAACATAATATACAATATCTGGACGAGTAATAGTGAGATATACCAAACTCCCAACAATAGTACAGTATAAAGTAGGATCTGATAAAGATAAACCATCAGAAGAAGAATACTTTACGTTAACCTCAATAGGAGTATCAACAGTCTTATTATCAATAAATCTAGCCCACGCAAGAATATCTACAACATATTTCAACTGAGAAAGAAGAGAACCTCTGGGTGAGCAGGCTACCTCAATACCAAAGAAATATCGTAAAAAACCCAAATCATTCATTTCAAACTATCTAGATAACTCTGTCTTCAAAACTGAAATACCATCAATATCATCACCAATAATAATCATGTCATCAATATATAAAGATAGAATGATACGACATGCATCAGTACACTTAACAAAAAGAGTAGAATCATGACTACTAGAAGTAAATCCAAGGGAAGAGATCACAACAGAAAATTTCTCAAACCAATCACGAGGTGCTTGTTTGAGACCATATAACGCTTTTTTGAGTTTGCAAACAAACCCAGAATCATGTGAAACACTAGGAGGGGCGCCAAATAAACTTCTTCTTGAAGATCTCCATTCAAGAATGTATTTTTACCATCAAGTTGAGAGTTACGCCACTGACGAAGCGAAACTACTGCAATTAGAGTACGAATAGTAGTCATTTTTGCAAAATGAGCAAATATCTCCTCATAATCCATACCATACTGTTGAGAGTACCCTTTTACAACCAACTTAGCTTTGTATCACTCAATTGATTTATCAGAATTAGTCTTGATCTTATACACTGAACGGCAACCAACAACACTCTTACCAGGAGGCGGAGGAATCAAATCCCAAGTACCAGTCTTATGTAAAGCAGAAAGTTCCTCATCCATAGCAAAGTTCATCATCCATAGCCTGCTGCCAAAGAGGATCAAGAATTGCCTCTTTATAAGAAGAGGGCTCAAAGAGATAATGAATAGAAGTTAAAAAGGAAGTAAAAGATGAAGAATAACAAGAATAGGTAAAATCTGGTAACTTGTACACTTACGATTGCGTATGGATCGATGTAAAGGTGGATCCACAATCTCAGATGGTGCTTGAAGGACCATGGGAGAATAGGGAACTTCAGGTGTGCCGGAGAGTAAAGTGTCAGTACATGCAGAATGATCAGTACGAATTGGTTGTAACTAAGATGAGAAACTATCATAATCATTAGAAAAATGATCTATACGAATAAGATCAGATCTAGTCAAACTATGAGTAGTGGATGGAATAGAAAAGAAAGGTATATGCTCGAGAAAGACAATATGATGAGACACGTAGAGTTTTTGAGTTATTGGATCAAAACAACGATACCCCTTTTGATCTTCACCATAACCAAGAAATGCATAAATAGCAGATCAAGATGACAACTTGTTGCGTTCTATATGAGGACGAAGAATGAAACAAGTACAACCAAAAACTCTAAAGAAAGAATAATCAGATGCATACTTATGCAACCTTTCGAAAGGAGAAAAATCTGAAATATGAGAAGATAGAATTGTATTAATCAAACCTACAATAGTAAGAACAACTTCACCTCAAAGCACACTAGGAATAGAAGCAGACAATAAGAAAGAACGAGCAATTTCAACAATGTGCTTATATTTTCTTTCAATAATACCATTTTTCTCAAGAGTATCTGTACATGAAGAATGGTGAATAGTTCCATCTAAGGCAATCAGCTTACAAAATTTATTAGAAGTGTATTCCCCACCCAAATCACACCTAAAATATTTGATAACAGTAGAATGTTGAGTTTTAACAAGAGTATGAAAGACTATGTATATCTCAAAGAATTCAGAACTATGTTTCATTAAATAAATCTAACAATAATGAGTATGATTATTAATAAAAGAAATATAATATCGAGACCCTCCTTTTGTGGCAATATGAGAAGGCCCCCATACATCAGATTGAATCAAATCAAATGGAGATGAAGAAATAGAAATACTTCGATTAAAAAGTAAGGCTGAAAATTTTGCCAGTTTACAGCGACTTCAATCAGAAATAACTCAAGATTGTAAATTTCTTAATACCCCTATAGAAGCCAAAAATCTCAAACGAGAAGATGAAACATGACCAGACAAGAATGCCATAAATAAAAATTAGAAGAAGAATGACTCAAACGAAAAGAAGATAAATCAACACTAAGAGCAGCAGCAGCAGCACGGGCACTTTTAACTCATCTAAAATATATAGTCCCCTCTTCCTACGGCCTGTCCTAATCTGCTTCTGAGACTGCAGATCCTGTACATAACAAGAAGAATAATAAAATGTGACTAAATTACCAGAATCACATAACTGACCAACAAAAGCAAGATTTAATGTTGGTTTCGAAATATGATAAACATTAGAGAGACAAGTGATGTGTGACAACAGAACCAACACCTGCTAAAGGTATAGGAGTACCATCATCTGTCATGACATGAATAGAAGACGAAGGAGATATAGAAGCAAAAGATGAAGAATCTGGAGACATATGATGTGAAGCACCAGAATCCAAAATCCATACAGAATGTGACGTACCTGAATTATGAGGTAACTGACCTACGGAAGAAGAAGTATATATAGCTTGAGAAACTTCTGAAATTGCTCAACCAGAGTACTAGGATCAGTGAAAGCTCTTGATGAAACTGCTGCTGCAGTATTAGACTGTAGTGGTTTATAACCCTGATGTGGTCTATGAGCATTCGATTGTGACTGGGTGTCAGGCTTCCAAGCTTGAGATTGTTGCTACGATTGGTTTTGGTGTCTCAACCTAGGACACTGAGTCTTCTAATGACCTTTCTGCTTACAGAAACTGCACTCGTCGGGGGCAGCCCTTGTGTAAAACTTATTCTGATTATTATAGAGTGACTTAGAAGGCACTGCTAATACAAAGGGATTAAAAGTAGAAAGAATTCTCTTTTCAGAATACGATTTAAGACGTATTTCTTCAGCAAATAACTCATTGACAACTGAGTCAATAGAAGGAAGTGGAGAACGATACAAAATTGAACCTCTAAATCCTTCAAAATCACTACAAAGTGTTATTAGAAATTGTACCAACCGTTGCTGCTCTCTACGAGCAATATAGGCAGCACATGCCTTTAATTCTGTCGATTCTGTAAGAGCCAATTGATCCCAAAGATTTGTAAAACTCCTGAACACTCATATTCTTCTGCTGAAGAGCTCGTATTTCATTCTCCAATTGATACCGCTTTGCAAAATTTGATTGAGTGAATAACTTTTACAGATGATCCTAAACCTCATTTGCTGTCTCATACTTCGCCAACTCTCTATCTATGAAATGCTCAACAGAATTGTTAATCCAAGTAATAATTTTTGCATTGTTTGCTTCCCATGCATCTATCAAAGCAGCATAATCCTCATCAGTATCCCCAAGTTTCATAGAAGTTCCAGTAACATATCCCCACATCTTTTTACCTTTAAAAAAATTTCTCATCACATAACTCCAATATGAATAATTCTTTTCATCCAACCTCATACTCACAGATTGAAGTGAATTATCTCTTTCAGTAGCCATAATCAGAAAACAAAAGGACAACCAGATCGCAAAATGGAGGAAAACGAAATACTAAATTACAGAAACTGAATTAAAACGAAATATCAGATTATAGAAACTAAATTAAAACGAAATACCAGATTGCAGAAACTGAATCAAAATGAAATAACAGTTGGATCCGCGAAAGCTGTGTTTGAGATTAAGTTTTGTCCCATAAAACTTAGCTCTGATACCATGTTAAACAATCCAAAAAAATAAAGAAAAAGAAGAGGAGACTAGGGTTTCATTGATATTGCATAATGAAATTGACTACACAAAGATAATTTAACCTAAATACAAAGAGACTATATATAGGCTAAATAAAAGAAACTAAAAAGATTATTCTACTCTTAATAAATAATAAAATAAAATAATTCTATATTTCTTAACACTCTGAACATTTGCAAAGTTGAGAACCAATTTTAGAAGGAATTTTTTTTCCAGATTCCCTAGTACTGAATCACGAGCTTCGTAAACGAGTAAGCCCGACTGTTTCAAATAAATATTTTTGGCATTTCAACTTTAACACATGCTCTAATGTTAGCACACAATCCACTGACATGGCTACTCACTTGCTGATCATGAGGAAGATGACCTAACTCTACCAAAAGCTTCTCAAACTGAGTTCGGTAGTCTTGTTCATTCCTGTTTGTTGCAATCTAGTCAAGTCCCCCAAAAAATTATAGAATATATTTTGTCTGAAATAAGAGAGAATCCATTTTCTAAATTCTCAAACTGAGTTCGGTAGTCTCGTTCATTCCTGTTTGCTGCAATCTAGTCAACTCTCCAAAAAAATCATAGAATATATTTTGTCTTGAATAAGGGAGAATCAATTTTCTAAATCACTCCATAAGATTTTTAGAGGCTTGAATCAATAATTGATTATGCAACTAAGCATGGCATTCAAGATGATATGATGTTAATACTACACTATCCTCCTTTCGAGTATTTAAAATTGAAAACCTTGCTCAGCACGACATAGTTGTTGATAAAAAATGGATTTGAGTGATGACTTTAAAACCAAAACTTACCAACCTTACCAAATTTGACTAAACGGCAAGAAATTGAAGAATAAACCACATAAATGATATTAGAATACCGATGAAAATGGACAAAGTAACATCACGAAAGTAAAAGAAAAGTCGAGACAAGAGATGAACACATTGTCCTCAAGTCGAATTTGCCCGCGCAACGGTGCCTAAAGATGTTCACAATCAACTCTCAAAATACGACGACTATGTTCTTAAGTTTGTAGCACTCCAAAATACAAGAACAACGAACCAAAAGATATAGTTATGTACTCCCTTTGAATGATATTATGCTATGATTGCATATCATTGGGGTGAAATAATTGACATCCCAATGGTCTTATTTAAAGAGGAAAAGATGCTGTGAGTGAAGAGACACGCCTCAAAACTTATCACTCTTTGTCAAATGTCGCAACTTTTTCTATTGCCCTCCTATTGCCTTTGTATCGCTCGAGCGTTAGAAACAAAGAGCATATCGCTCAAGCGACAACCTCATAGCTTGAACATTCAGCAAGTGGCGGAGTTAGACAATTTTCAGTCAGTTTTCTATTATTTCCTGTCCAACTTTGGATCTTAATTTTTCATTCATCCAAAATAGGTTTTGAAATTTCAAATATACTACAATGATCTACTCGACGAGTAGAACAAGTTAGTTTATTTATTTCCATAATTTGACTATTGGATCGAGTCCGAATATTTAGCCGAAATTGAAACGAAAGTCACTTTTCCATGATTTTGTACTTAACCATTTCTAGCAATCACTCATATGAATGGAAATTCTATAATATATAATACATTATGCAAAGGATATGCAGAATCTAACAAAAGAGTACATACGACAAGCTATAACATCAAGATAGATGGTTTGTGATTTTGAACCTTCCTTCATTGAATACAGTCGAATTTACTAAGCTAATTGGTGAACTCGATGTTTTGAATCATTCAACCGTTCATGTAAATCAAAACAACTATACCAACACCATAACTTATTTAACCATTTCGGTTCTCGTGGTTGTGTTCATTTTAGTCCTAAAAAACTCTTGGTCTCATAAGTGATTTAAGAAAATTTAAACCTCAAATTCTCGCAGAAAAGGTCTGACTTCATACTTATATAGGTGATCTCATATAGTATTGTATCCATTTATTGTCTATTTCCAAGATAAATGAATCATTAAAAGTATATGCTCAATCCTTATACACCTTTTATTTTAGCATTTTAGGTATGTAGGAATGTGAGTAAGTACTTTACCTTGAATCTTTTATAACTTAGTTGTCTCATTGAATCAAGATCTTGAGATTTCCAATTTACAAGGTTGAGTTTTCGCTATGGTGATTCCATTTGATTCTTCTCGAAAGATGGTATACTTGATCTCTTGTTAGTCATTTCGTTAGAGGATACGCTATGTTTTCCTCTGTTTTTTAACATAATTTTCACAACTTTTTTAATTTTGAAAATGTAACTTGAAATATTTGTAATTATGTAACTATCTCATATTAAAACAATGATTTTGAGTAATTTTTCTGACCAATATTGTGGTTGAAGCTCCATTAGGCCAAGATCTGTTTGGTCGCGTCTTTCAAAAACAAATCCCCTTGTACAAGAGAATTGTTTACAAGCTTTATATAGGTGATGCGTCTATTTTTTTTCAACTGCCCAATGAAATCAAGCCACATGTCTTCTGTAAAAAAGTTTTGTGAAATATCCATGTATGTGTAGCATTGTTCGTCTTTCAGTGGGGCCAATCTTATTGCCAAGCCTATTTTTTCAGTAAATGGGCTCCAAATGACTGAATTGATCAATACTGAATCTTCAGGGACCAGTTCGAAACCTCCAAAAAGTAAAACGTCAAGAAAAATATATTAGGGACCTAAATCGCACAAAAGGCATAGGTTAGACACCATTTGTGCTAAATTTCCTTATTATGTGAGTTTCCTTTCCCTTGGTTCTAGAATACGAAAATTGATAAACCAGCAAACGACCGCCATTAGTTTCTCCAATTTTACTCTTCCGATCCATTACAAATAATGCAAATAGACATTTAAAAATTATAATCACAATTAACAGCGCTCTTTCTTATAATCATTGATTTCTTCTACGATCTATTTCTATCGAAGGGCGAATTTACTGAATTTACGGTGTTGCAGTGAAATGGTTAAATCCGAAACTGACAGCAAAATTCGAGTAAACCCTTGGAGGACTTGGATTATTATTGGCGCTCTCATTGTTCTTCTCTTCGCTATCGTATTCGTTCCGAGAAATTTTCACACCACCACTCTCTTCAATCGCATCAGAAACTGTAATTGTTCTCAGGTGACTTAGTAATTTATGGATTTTCTCACAATTAGAACTATACTTGGAACAGAAATTTCTGTACTAATTTATGTCCTAAATCTTTTTTTTTTTTTTGTAAATCTAATTTAAAGATAATATTGGCTGCTATTCTATCCAATTGTTTTAAATTTTTTATCTTTTTATGGAAAGATTCCTCTATTTCTTGCCATTCTCACAATGCTATTAAAATACTATTTAATTGTAACCTGCTAATTTGGAATCACTAATGAAATAAGTAACTTCTTTTTGCAAATTGATTTAACTAAAAATATTTTTGACCTAATGGTTGCTTTAATATATTAATTTTCAAAATGTAAGAGAAAATATTAGATCAAGTGATGACTTGAATTTAAAGTCTTGGATTTCCATTTTTATTTGGAAGTTGTCAATTGTCACGTTCTTTATCCATGGAAATATGTGTTTGTGCATATAGCAAGGGCTTAAGTATTATGGGATAGTGGAGGACTGCTGTTGTGATTATGAGACTGTAGATCGGATTAATGAGGACGTGTTGTATCCATTGCTCCACGATATTGTGAAATATCCATTTTTACGATACTTTAAGGTACGCAAAGTTCTATCTGAATATTGTATGGTTTTGAATTCCGTATGCATCTCTTCTGGTGACTGATTTTCTTTAACCGCGATAGGTCAAGTTGTGGTGCGATTGCCCTTTCTGGCCTGATGATGGTATGTGCCGTTTGAGGGACTGCAGCGTATGTGAATGTCCGGAGAATGAGTTTCCTGAAACATTTAAGGAGTCCTCTTCCCATAGCCACTCGTCAGATGATATTGTCTGTCAAGAAGGAAAGCCAGAAGCTACTGTTGATCGTACAATAGATACTAAAGCTTTCCGAGGCTGGATAGTTGAAGACAATCCATGGACAAATGACGATGAGACAGATACTGGTGCTTCTTATTACTTTTTCCCATTTTTTCTTACTTTTTTAAATGTTATATAGTTCCCCCCTCTATAGCACGGACACTTCAATTAGGGTAGCGTGTCCGTGTCCGACTCGTGTCGGATACGAGTCGATACCGACACTTCTCGGACACTCTACCGTAATCATTTTTCTTTTTGTATTAGAAATATTATATATTGTTAATTCAAAATTATTAGCAAGTGACAAATAAGTACTCATGTTTAAAAGATTTCAAAAATAAATAAATTAATAACTAATATAAAACTAAATTTATACTATATAAATGAAGAATTTTTAAGAATTTAATCAACGTGTCGATGACGTGTCGTGTCTGTACTTTTTTTAAAAATCGCGTGTCAATGTATCCGACACGTATCGTGTCAGACACACGTGTCCGTGTCGGTGCATCATAGGTTCCCCCCCTCCCCCAGCCCCAACGCGCACAATGTTCTATATCTGAAGACCCTCGATATAAACCTTGCAAAAGTGATCCCGTACTTGTATTTACTATTCTTCCTATCTGTCCACCACATCTTCTAGTCTGCATGCTTCTCACCTTCACAATTGGAATAATTTGTCCGACTCTTATATCTTTAGGACGTAGATCCTTAATACAATCCTGTTGTCCATTTCTTTAGTCATGATGTGAGATTCATGTGCTTTAATCTTGAATTAACAGCTTTTGATTTTGTTGATTACAGATGAAATGACCTATGTAAATCTGCAACTGAATCCTGAACGCTACACTGGCTATACTGGTCCATCTGCTAGAAGAATCTGGGATGCTATTTACACGGAGAATTGTCCCAAATGTACGTCATAGACCACCTGAATTAAAAGTTATTGAAAGAGAAAGAAAAAGGATCATCTTTTTGTAACCGATATTTGAAACAGGATGGGGTTGGGATCATCTTTCTTGTCCTAAAAGAAGTAATTGAAAATTTTGGTTTGGAGGCTGAAGCTGCTCTAACTTTATTCATGGATGATTAGTTCTAGCCTACGATTTATATCTTACTATTGCGTTCATCAGTACATTGGCAAACTTCTATTTTAAGTTTTCATGCTACAGGGAAGAAAAGTTGATTACTATTTAAGTTTGTAGCAAGGCACTTTCCTAGCTAACTTCTCTGGATAAAAGTTCATTCATTATTAACTGGTAGGGAATTAGCAGAGGGCATGCATAAAGGAAAATTTCAGATGAAACCATATTCTGATGTAGTTTAATGTTTACTTATTGCTTACATGAGTAGAAATCATTTTTTTTTTTTCTGTGTTTTATTGTCGGTGTGGGCTTGAGTTTTCTTACTGATAATTGACATGCTCTGTAGATCCATCTGGAGAGTGCCAAGAGAAAAGAATATTGTACAAGTTGATATCTGGTCTTCACTCCTCCATTTCAATCCACATAGCCGCTGATTACCTGCTTGATGAAAAAACAAACACGGTATTTTCTATTGCAATTGACTTGTATGCTTTTGTTTTGTGTTACACGAATGCCTTGTTTTGGAAATTTGTCCTACACGAATGTTCATGTCAGATACAGGATGATTCATTTATCCAGATTAATTGTTAGGAAGATTTGATACTGTAACTTCTCAATCTATATATACCTTATAGAAATATGATGACTTGGGATAAAGGACTTGGTTTTAGAATCTGATTCAGTCTGAGCAGGATTCAGGTTGGGAACATAATTATCGTGCCTCAAAGTTGATTGCTAAATAAGAGTATACATGTGCATTCATGCACTATACTATTTGATCTGTCTATATCCTACAAAATTTCCCTTTGTTCTAATCGCAGTGGGGCCAAAATCTTTCCTTGCTGTATGACCGGGTTTTGAAATATCCGGACCGTGTCAGAAATTTATATTTCACTTTTCTATTTGTCTTGCGATCAGTGACAAAGGTGAGTGCATTAGCTTTGGAGCTTGTATTTTGGTTCATTTAATTATCTTTTTTTTTTTTTTTTTAATTTTCTTCATTGAATACTTTATAGGCAGCAGATTACTTGGAGCAGGCTGACTATGATACTGGTAATTCTATGGAGGACATGAATACAAAGCTTATGATGAAGAAGTTGCTGCACAACAGTAAACTTCAAGATGCATGCCCAAAACCATTTGATGAAGCTAATTTATGGAAAGGCCAAAGTGGACCTGAGCTGATGCAACAAACTCAGAGACAGTTTAGAAACATAAGGTTTTTATTAATGTTTTTACTCGTACATTTTATTGACCCTGCTTCATGATATGAAGTATGAAAATTTTCAATTTCATGCTTGCATTTTTATCTGCATTCTTTGATCTACAGAATCCCGTGGTTCTGATGCCCCCATATTTCTCTTGTAAAAATTGCAGCTCATTGATGGATTGCGTGGGATGTGAAAAGTGTCGTCTTTGGGGAAAGCTACAGGTTCTGGGTCTTGGAACTTCATTGAAAATTTTATTTTCTGTCAATGGCCAGGAGCATTCAGGTCAAACTGTAAGTTGTCTATGTTAAAAGGATTTCCTTCAAAGCTCAACTGCATTATTATTTTTGACGTTTCAGTCATAACTCTTGATTATGGCTTGAAGTCACTTTCGCCTAACACTTTAGAATGTTCAATATATGATCTATGCCTATTTTTACCTAAACCTCATTTAAGTTGTTTGTGACTGACCACTATGTTGGCTTTCGGCTGCAGCTGCAACGAAATGAAGTGATTGCTTTGATAAACTTACTCCATCGGCTCTCAGAATCTATCAAGTTTGTCCATGATATGGGACCCTCAGTCGAAAGAATTTTTGGGAATCAGATTTCTGCATCTGATCAAATAAGCCGATGACAGAGTAATATTTTCTATTCAGCATGACACTTTTGGGAAGTTTCTTCTTTGGTAGTTATTCGCAGATGTCAGAAACAATTTTCAAGTTCTTCCACCCCAAACCACCATTGACACATCAACGATGTAGGGCTGGGAAGCTGTTGATAGTAGATGGCTTCTTGAAAGACTGCTTGAATTGAAATTTTAATGATCTAAACCATTTAACTTCCCAAAAATAACCCAAACCAACGTCAAAAAATGATATTAAAAAAAATCCATGAAACGGGTGGAAGATGTATTTTTCCTTTAAATTATTTTGTATCTGTATACAGTATAGACCGTAAATGTTTATGCTTTGCGTGGCAATTAAGAGGCACTGCAGTTCTGAAAATGGATTAGATGGTTGAGCTTGAATTTTTTGTTTTCAATTTTCCTTGTTCCTGAATTGAGATTTTCTGACTAGAGTGATTGTCATGAGATGAAGTAGTAGTAGTAGTAGTAGTAGTAGTAGTTGTTGTTGTTGTTGTTATTATTATTATTATTATTATTATTATTATTATATCTGTCTAATATAGTATTGGAAATACACTGCAGTTATCACAAAAATAGACATGTAAAATGAGTGAGATTTATGAATATTATGTATTTATTTACTACTTATTTATCTATTTGTTATTTAAATATATTATAATAATTCCGTGTGTCGAGAAATTCCATTCCTTACCCTAGAAAATCATTCTTCTTTAAAATCCGTCAATCCAACTTTAATCGCAAGAATTGAAAGATCTAGTTCAAATATGCAGACAAACAACGAGATTGCACAGCACTTGTATGATATGCAATTCACTCATGAGTGTAAGCCTATGTTTGGCTCACATTATTTGGCCATAAGTATAAAAATTTTGACCGTTATTACACAGTCAGCTCTTTTTTTTTTTACTTTGCATATCTAAAGTGGGGTTCATTTATAATTTCAACGATCAATATTTTCCTTTTAATGAGCCAAATAATGTGAGCCAAACATAGGTTAAATAAACCATCAACGTGAAAAAAAATTGCATATAGTAAAATGACTAATAACTCATATCCTAACTTTTTTAAAGAGGAACCTAACGTAAATGGAAAGTGCACTTATAGTACTTACCTATTTTTTCATGATCAGTTTTGATGTGTATAAACAAATATCAAACTGATGTATCAAACCCAAAGAAATTAGTTTTCCCTTCTTTTACTTCCGATGTCTAGAAAACATGGATTACAAATCTTCACTACTTCGGGGGAGAAGTCTAAAAATGGTCTTGAACACACTTAATTTGCTAATAATAGTAATAAGGTCTTGTAATTCCCCCATCCAAACGTCAACCTCGCATTTCTCAGAAAATGCGGGAACGCTTTCTACAATTAAACTTTGAATATGTCGATTTTGTGTGGTTGAAAAATTTTGAATTCTATAAAATGTGGTGGATAAAAATTTAAATTTTAATTCTTATGGGTATATGACATGATGTAGACCCCTTCGTTCACCTTAAAAATATTAAATTCCACAAAAAGGAGTCTATTCAAAATCAGCGCGCCTTTCCCAGAAATTCTCCAAAAGCATAGCAATATATGTTAGCCAATGATATAATTTCTTAATTTTGAAGTATTCCAACAGTAATTTTTGACGGCTTCCTTCCTAATGAAAAAACTCCAAACTGCTCAGTCCCTTCTCCTCAAAGAAAGCTACACGAGGATTTTAATGGCTACTAATAAAATTAATTGCATTGAAAATAAGTTGTTGATGTGTTCATTTGCTATTAGTCCGATGATGCAGCTGCTTGTTCTTCTCCTGCTGGCTGCCGTCTATAGATTTCTATGAATAGGGAAGCTGTCTCATTTTGTTAAGTATGTGTGCGTGGTTTGATGATTGTTGAGAGAGTGCATTCTGATAAGTTTTGAATGTGTGTGTTCTGATCAGTTCTTAAGGTGCGAGTTTGATCATTTTTAAGAGTGTGAGAGCTTCGGCTCCTTGTTATGTTAGTGTAGAAAAATAATAGCCGTGTTTTGAGTGATTGTTACTATAGTTTCATGTACTTGTTCTAATTTAATATAAGAAGTGTGCCTTTATCCCTTTTAAGTGCTAATATTTGGTATCAGAGCTTGACGATCGGGGACCATGTCAAGGTGCTACTCATAGGTTTCATTGCTTATGCACAGTAAGAGGCTGTGAAGTTCGTTGGTGTGAGACCACGCTATCTTGAGAGTATACAAGAAGGTATACCGAGCCACGATGGCGGACTTACTTTCTACCCCTTGAAGTATTAAGAGGTTGAACAACAGCAATTACAAATATTGGCGTCCATGTTTAGAGTCCTATTTGCGCAGACAAGGACTATGGAGAGTTGTTGGTTGTAGCGAAACCACACCCCCTTCTGCAGAGGATGCGTAGGCACCTAAGAAATGGGATATAAAAGCCGGCAAAGCTACGTACGTGCTGAAAACAACAATAGATGAAGAGCTGTTGGAGCACTAAGAAGATGTGGAGACACCAAAGAAGAAATGGGATACATATGAACCTCTTTTTTCTAGAACTAATGACGCACAACTTCAGATGGTCGAGAATGAGTTGATGACGATCTTGCAGTGGAATTTGTCCATCGGGTAATACTTTACAAAGGTAAAGTCTCTTTGCCACGAAATCTCAAAATTAGATTCTAAATCTAAAATTGGTGAGCCGAGGATGCGGAGAATTATTATACGCGGCTCAAAACCCTGAGTATAATAGGTTAGTTATAGCGATTCGTGGCTGGTCGACACAACCGTCTTTATATGAGCTTGAAAGTATTTTAGCTAGCCAAGAAACTCTCATTTCACAGGGAGTAGGAATGTTGTTAAAGAATGAGGAAGAGGCACTCTTCAGTAATAGAAGAAGAGGAAAGCCAAGTAGAAATGTTGCTGCAACATCAGAGCAAAGATAAATAAAATCAAGGGAAGACTCATGAAAGGATGCACTACCAGTCAAGGGGAGCTCAAAACACCCAACAAAAAGATGATTGTTGTTCAAGACAGCACAATACTTCTGGTGTCACATGTTATAATTGTGGGCGTAAAGGACACTGTGCAAAAGATTATCGAGTGAAGATAAGGTTTGCCCAAGGAGTTAAAATTAGAATAGTTCTTAAAGCTGAACTTGAAAGGAAGCATATAGAATTAAGAACAAAAAAATTGAATGTTTCTCTATAATATTTAACAATGAATGGGATACAAATATATAGACAATCTTGTAGTAGTGCACTTGTAAAGAATAACAAATTGAATGATGAAAAAATCACAAGAATAGAATGCAGTTGCAACAGGTTGAATGATGAAAAAATCACGTGAATGGAATGCAGTTGCAACAGATTTTCTCAGGAGGAAAATGGGACCACATGATGCTGTCATTTGCAACTGATTTCCTTATGCTATGTTTGGAGAGTAAAATGTAAATTTCAACATCCTCCCTCAAGCTTGAGTTCATTTCTTAACTTCAAGCTTGTCTTTAAGAAATAAAAATCTGGCTTATGCAAGAGGCTTGGTCAGCAAATCAACTATCTGATCTGATGATGGAACATATTTGATTTTCAGCTTTCCTTCAAGGACTTTGTCTCTAACAAAATGAACATCTAACTCAATATGTTTTGTCCGTGCATGATAGACTGGGTTCGAGGCCAATGCACTTGCACTAAGATTGTCACACCAGAGTATAGGAGGAGAAAATGAGTGTAACTTAATTTCATTAAGCAGAGATTCAATCTAAGTTATTTCTGCGGCTGCTTGTGCAAGTGCTTTGTATTCCGATTCTGTGCTAGACCTGGAGACAACTTGCTGCTTCTTGGAGGACCAGGCCACTAAAGTATCACCAAGGTAGACGCAATAACCTGCTGTGGACCTTCTGTCATCAGGGCAAGAGTCCCAATCAGCATTAGCAAAACCAGTAAGATGAGTTTTATCACTTTTTTGGATCCATAAACCTTGCTCAATGGTTCCTTTGAGGTATCTGAAGATTCTTTTAACTGCTTTCCAATGAACATCAGTAGGTGTTTGCAAGAATTGGCTCAATTTGTTTACAGCAAAAGTTATGTCAGGCCGAGTGTGAGCTAAGTATTGCAACCCACCTATAGCGCTTCTATACAATGTAGGATCTGCTATCTCTGTACCTTTATTTTTGGAGATGTATTTCCCTACTGTCATAGGTGTAGCACAGGGGTTTAGGTCCTGGAAGTTAAACCTTTTCAGTAAGTCATTCGTGTATTTAAGTTGAGTGAGATGCATTCCAGACTCATGCCTTCTGACTTCAACTCCTAAGAATTGGTGTAACTTCCCCATATCCTTTAGTGCAAACTCAGTGTTTAGCTTATCAATGAAACCTTGCAGCACCTTCTGATCATTTCCCGTAATCACAATGTCATCTACATACACCAAAGCAAAAATCACTAGCTTTTGATTCATGAAGTAGAACAAGGAGTTATCTGCCTTAGATCTGGAGAACTTCCATTCCAACAGTGTCATTTTCAGTTGATCGTACCATGCTCTAGGGGCTTGCTTAAGTCCATAAAGAGCCTTTTTAAGCATGCATACAAAGTTTGGATTTGCTTCATCAACAAAACCTTCTGGCTACCTCATGTAAACTACTTCATCAAGCTTTCCATTCAAAAAAGCATTGTTAATATCCACTTGTCTGATGCTCCAGCCTTTGGATACTACAAGAGTAAGAATTATTCTCAAAGTATATACCTTTATCACTAGGCTAAATGTTTCGTGATAGTCCATACCTGAAGTTTGCAAAAAAAAGTTTGCAACTAATCTTCCCTTGTGCTTTAGAATTCTTCCTCCAATATCACGCTTAAGTCTGTAAACCCACTTATTTCCAATGACCTTTTGATTGACCAATGGTGGCACTAGTTCCCAACTTCCATTTCTTATCAATGCCTTATATTCATCCTCCATTGTAGCCTTCCAATTTCCATTTGACAAAGCCTCAGATACACTATTTGGTTTTTGATCGTTTTGATTCATATTGTACTCTTGACATAGGGATGAGATGGGTTTAGGTTTGAAGATGCCAGCCCTGCTTCTGGTGATCATAGGATGTTGAACAACTTGATTCTCATGTTCAGCCATACCATGATTCATCTCATTTCTTTCTTCAGTATGATCTTTCTGGATGGTTTCATTCTATTCTGGACATTCACCTCCATTGTTAGTTTCTGTGTTTCCATTCTCATTTTCATCAGTTATCAGATTTTCTGCTGGCACATCATCCCTTGAAGGTGTTTCAGTCAGAGTAGCATCAAAATGAGCTGTATCAGTTGAGCAGTTTGGAGTACAGTTTTGATGGAAATGAAGAGGTAGATATTGAATTACGGTTTCAAATTGTTGTTGGTCAATTTTCTTGTTGAGAAAGCCAGTTTGAAAGGAGAATTCATTTTCATTGAAGACTACATGTCTTGATATGTAGACTTTACCAGTAGGACTAAGGCATTTGTAGCCTTTGTGAGAGTTAGAAAAACCAAGAAAGACACTTTATAGAGTGAAAATTAAATTTGTGGTCTTGATATGGTCTAAGGCGGGGAAAGCAGGAGTAGCCAAAGATTCTGAGAGACCTATAGTCGATTTGCTCATTGCTTAGAATTTGACAAGGGGATTTTATCTTAAGAGTAGGTGTTAGAAGTCTGTTTATGAGATAAGTGGCTGTGTGAAAGGCTTCCCACCAATAGTACAAAGGCATATTTGCTTGAGCAAGAAGAGTAAGGCCAGTTTCAGTAATGTGTCTGTGTTTTCTCTCTGCTTTTCCATTCTGAGCTGAAGTATAGGGGCAAGAAAGGCACATAGCTATGCTAGACAGTTGAGTGAAGTTAGTGAAGGATTTGAATTCACCTCCCCAGTCTGATTGGATTGTTTTAATTTTTCTTTCAAACTTATTTTCAACTAAGTTTTTTAATTGAATGAAGTGGTTATAGCTTCAGATTTATTTTTCATTGGACAGATCTAAGTGAATCTACTAAAATTATCAATGAATAGGATAAAATATCTAAAACCTATGGTTGAGTTGATGGGTGCAGGACCCCATACGTCTGTGTGAACTAGCTCTAAAGAAAAAGAAGAGTGTGAATCAAACAATTTGAAAGGTAGAGAGTGAGATTTACCAAGCTGTCAGGCATCACATAACTGATTGATTTCATTGATATTGATTTTTTTTCATTACAAAACTTAAGTACTTGGGACATTACACGTGTTGAGGGATGTCCAAGTCTCATGTGCCATTGTTTTAATCTAAAATCATCCTTGACAGTGGTTTTTAACACTTCAGGTTTGACAGCAAAAACTGAGGGACTTGGCTTATTTGGATATATTAACTTTTGATTTAAGAGTTCTCTAGCTCGAACAAGATGCACAAACTGATACAGCCCATCTTTAAGTTTCCCTTCCAGTAACACCTTTTTCGTTTGTTGGTCCTTAACAACACAGAAATCATGATGAAATTCCATAAACACATCATTGCCAGAGGTGAATTGAGACACTTATCAAGTTTTTCTTGATTGCAGGTACCAGTAATACATTATTAAGGACTAATGGCTTATTATTTAGTGTGCTCAGTTTATTAGTGCCAATGCGAGAGATAGAAAGTTTGTTACCATTTCCAACTATCAGTCTTTCCTTTCCAACATACTGATGTGCCTCAGATAAATTCTTTGTCTCTGCAGTAACATGACTGCTGGCTCAGAAATTAGCAAACCAAGCAGGATCTGCAAGGGTGCTAGATGTGGCTACATAGGCAATTGGTACAGAAGTATTATTTTGATAGAGCTGATCAGGTTTTGTGCCCATATATCTTTCGTCATATTGATTATGACACCTCTCAGCCGAGTGATTACTCATTCCACAAATTTAACAAGGACCTTTGTTACCTGTTTGCCTACCATCTCTGGTTCTGCCTCTTCCACCTCTATAATTGAGGTTTCTTCCACCAAAATATGATCTACCTCATCAGTTAAAACTGGATCTATGCACGAAATTAGCAGAGGTTTGACTCAGATTAACTGATGCTAAGTTGTTTTTCACAGCATTGAGATGCTCAATTCGACTCTTATATGTCATCAACACTGATTGAAGTTCATGCCAAGAGATTGATTCCCTACTGTTGATCTAAACTACTATAGGGGTGTACTCTTCATCAAATCCAGCCATAACTTGTGTTAGCAGGTCATTATGAGGAACACTTTTCCTTGCAATTTCAAGGTTATCTGCCAATTGTTTGATAGTATTAAGATACTGATCAATGCTCATAGAACCTTTTCCAGTTCTCTGAAGTTCACTGACAAGGAAGGTGACTCTTGATTTACTCATGACACCAAATCTTTCTTGGACAGCATTCCAGAGGCTTGAGGAGGTCGAAGATCCCATTACTCTCATGGCAATCTCATGAGTCATTGAAGAATAGAGCCAACCCATTAATAATTGGTCCATGGACACCCATTTTCCATATTCTGAATTCGGTGTCATCTCAATTGTGACTCCTGCAGAACCTGTGGTTTGAGTTGCCAGAAACTCAACAGGGCAGGTTCTTGTTCCCGTGATAAATCCTTCAAGATTAGGACCCTTGATGATGGGCATAACCATATTTTTCCACAGTAAAAAAATGTTCCTATCCAACTTTACAGGAGGAACTTGAATGAGGTTAAACCCAAACGATTGCATCTGATTTCCTCCCAATGTTGAAGGCATCAGTGTGCTGGTGGCTGGCTGTGCAGATTGTGCATTTTCATTTGATTCGGTGTTAGCCATTGTAGGCTCTAATACCAAGTTAAAATTAATTAGTTCTTAAAGCTGAACTTGAAAGGAAGCAGATAGAATTAAGAACAAAAAACTTGAATGTTTCTCTATAATATTTAACAATGAATGTGATACAAATATATAGACAATCTTGGAGTAGTGCCCAAATTAAGACCACCAAATTGAATGATGAAAAAATCACGACAATGGAATGTAGTTGCAACTGCTTTTCTCAAGTGAGAAATAACACATTGAATAGAATGCAGTTGCAACAGGTTTTCTCAGATAGTTCTGTCCCAGCAACAAATGCAAAAAAAGCTCCCATCACAAATAGATTGGGAGAAGTGGATTACTAGAAAGAAAGACTGTATTGTTGATTTAGGATGTTCAAATCACATGACTGAAGATCAAAATTTTTTCCCATGTTGAATCACAAAGGCAACAGGGTTGTTGTGATAGCCAATAACTCAAGATTGCCTGTCACTCACATCAGTAGTACGATGATAGTGCCACGCCTCTACCTATATGAGGTATAGCTTCATGACGTTTATTGTGTACTAGGGATGAAGAATTTACTGCCAATATCACAATTGCCAATGCTAAGTAACTATGTGGTGTTTGTTCTCGAAGATTTCAAAGTATGCAAAGATGTAAAGATTATATAAGCACCAATTTTGGAAGGGTAAAAGATAGAATCCATCTATGTTATGTCATCATAATCCAGATATGTTGACAAGACACAGAGGAAGAACTTTTTTGATTTATGGCATGCAAGGTTAGGATATGTTAATTATCTGAAGCTGAGAATTATAATGAACAAGTTATTACTCAATGGACTTCTCAACTTGAAGTTCGAAAGGATATCGTTTGCGTAGGATGTTAGTATGGCAAAGCACATCAACTGCCATTTGAAGAGTCAAAGTTCAGAGCCAAAACACCATTGGAGTTGATTCACTCTGACGTCAGTAACATATGCATCCATTAGTGGCTATCGATATATGGTGACCTTCAAGTCAAAGTTTAGAGCTAGAGCACTATTAGAGTTAATTCACTTTGATGTGTTTGTCCTAATAAAGGATGCATCCATTAATGGCTATCAATATATAGTGACCTTTATTGATGATTCCTCAAGGTATGTATGGGTCTTCCTCATGAAAGAACAATCTGAAATTCTTGCAAAATTCAGGGAATTAAAAAAGGAAGTAGAAGGAAAACAAGAATGAAGATTCAATGCCTATTCTTAGACAATGGGGGAGAATATACTTCTAAAGAGTTCTATGATTATTTGCGAAAAATGGAGTTAGAAGACGTTGACATGTCCAAACACACCTCAACAGAATGGAGTATCTAAGGGAAAGAATCCTAGAAATATGTCGAACCATGCTACATGCTAAGTATGTTCCAAGCAGGTTTTGGGCCGAACGCTTGAAGACTGCAGCTTACGTGATCAACAAACTACAACTCAAATGGTTTGGGGTCAACCTCACCCTTTGAAAACCTATAGAGTATCAAACCCACAGTATGCTACTTTAAAGTGCTCGGATGTATTTGCTATATGTTCGTGATTGATCACCTCTGCATCAATTTTGATAAAAAGATGATTATGTGCATTTTTGTTGGTTACGGTGATAATAGAAAAGGTTGGCGGTGCTATGATCCTAGCACTAATCGTTGCAATGTATTAAGAAATGTGGTATTTGAAGGCTCATCTTGGTGGTCACCTGAAGCAATCTCACTTTCGGATTCAAAGGAAATGAAGGAAAGATTGAAGGAGCTAGTAGAGAGCATACGAAATGATTCCAAAAGCTCAGAGGAAGAGACTGTTAGATATATTAATAGTTGCAATACAGTAAAGTGTAGAAATAAAACTTATCGACTGATCGAGTCTCGTGACATCATGATATCCTAAAGCGAAATTGCCCGTCGTTAACTGCTGCGACCTCTGTGGACAATCACATCCAGAATACAACGATCAAATAAACCAATTGTGCAGCAATCACAATTGATTTCCAGAACTCTCAAGTGTACTCCAAAAAATATGAAAAACTGATTATAATATTTTTTCTTCAATAGAAAGATACAATTTCATTTTTTTGTGTATTTTCCTAATGTCCAGATGAGTGTTTATATAGGCAGCAAAAGATGAAAATGCCTTTACCATGATACAGTATTATTTACAGTGATAATGAGTTGTTAATACTGGACAATTAAAAACGATCATATTTTACTGGTTAGTTGACCCATTAAATAATTACAAAAATGAATAAAAAAATAATTATTTTATTTGGATCAAGAAAGCCCAAGAGCCCAAGGTCCAATCAAAGACCTTTTAATGTAATGCGTGAGGTGTGGGTCGAACCCTCGACCTGCTATACAAATTCCACATTTTTCACCAATTGGGCACTTCATCTAAATTAATTATTTTTTTGACATATTATATTTATTTTATAAATATCTAACAATCCCCCACATGAAAGAAATAAGATAAATATAAATACTATTCTGGAGTACGGTAGAAATCATGCAGGTTTAGGTGTCTATCGACTTGAACATTGGCTTTGTATGTTCTATCGAGTTTGCTAACTGTAGAGTGAATTATGTCTTGAACTCCACAATTATGGTTGCAAACTAAGACAATAGAACACACACATGATTTCTAAAACAATCATTGAGTTCTCGCGATTGTGTTCATTTCGACTGTGAACTTTCCCTGTTTCTTTGAGTGCTCTATAGAATTAGCCTCAATTCTCATAGAAAGCGGCCCCATTTTCACACTCAAATAGGTGCTTCTATTAAGGGTGTACTGTATCTAAACACCCAACTGAATATCAGCTATAGTAAGCATTAAGAGCATTTGCTCATCCTCTAATCAATACAGTTGGTACTACTCATCATAGGGAGGGGTTTGAAATAAATTCA
>CAIGRB010155875.1:27114-44476 GCA_903798255.1 Fraxinus quadrangulata | reverse complement strand
GCCAGCCACATATAACTAAGCATCCAGAAGCATAAATTGGAGAAAAGCAATATAAGAAGAAATGTCTGCTTTGAGAGAAAACCAAACTTGGGAATTAGTTCCAAAGCCTAAGGATGTCAAACTCATTTTTATTAGTGGGCTTACAAGTTGAAGACTTGACCAGATGGTTCTATAGAGAGATACAAGGCATTGCTAATGGCTCGAGGATTTTCTCAATGAGATGCACTTGATTATGATGAGACATTCAGTCCTGTAGCTAAGATTACCACAATTGGAGTTTTACTAGCACTAGCAGCAAATAAAGCTTGGAAGTTATGGCAGATGGATGTCAAGTACGCTTTTCTTCAAGGAGAGTTAAATTAGGAAATATATATGGAGCAACCATAAGGTTTTGAGGACAAAACTCAGGCAAAGTATGTTTGCAAGTTAAGAAAAGCTCTATATGGATTAAAAAAAGCATCGCGTGCTTGGTACGGGAAGAAAGTAGAATTCCTAGTCCAAGGTGAGTATACGATGGCATCTTCTGATTCAAGTTTATTTGTGGAGGTACGTGAAGGTAAACTAGCAATAGTACTAGTTTATCTGGATGACTTGATAATTACCGGAGATGAAAACAAATTGGTATGAGAAAATTTATCTGTTCAACTTCAAATGAAAGAACTTGGAGAATTGAAATATTTTCTTGGGCTCGAGCTGGAATAAACACAGGAAGGATTATTTATATGTCAACAACCAAAGATCTACAAAAGTTCACGATGCTTGACTGCAAACCTATCTCTACCCCCATGGAGCCAAATACTAAGCTATGTTCATATGAAGCCAGATATTTGGAGGATAATACTATGTATCGTCAACTTGTGTGAAACCTAATTTACTTGACACTGATGAGACTAAATATTTCGTTCGTTGTTGGAATGGCAAGCCCATTTATGCAGAATCCAAAGAGGCCTCATCTAGAAGTTGTTAGGCGTAGATTAAGGTATGTGAAGGGAACTATTAATTTTGGCCTATTATACAAGAAAGGAAGAGTAATCAAAATAGTTGGATACTGTGACATGGATTACGCTAGAGACCATGACAAGATGATCAACAACCGGCTATGTTTTCCATCTCGATTTAGGACCAATTTTTTGGTGTAGTAAGAGACAACCAACATTATCACTCTCGACTACTGAAGCTGAATATAGAGCAAAAGCAATAACAGCTCAAAAAAGTACATGGTTAATGTAACTAATAAAGAATTGCACCAGACAATAGGCTACCTCGTGAAACTTCATTGTGATAATCAGTCAGCTATACAACTAGCAGAAATTCCTGCATTTCACGCAAGAACTTAGCGTATAGAAGTTCATTATCATTTCCTCATAGAGAAAGTGTTAAATGAAGAAATAGAAATGAAACCAATCATGACTGAAGACCAAGTTGCAGACATGTTCACTAAAAGTTTAAATTCTTCCAAGTTTGTATAATTTTGTGAACGTCTTGGTATTACAGATAAAATCAGGGAAGCAATTGCCGAGGGAGAGTGTTAAAAATCAGCACGTCTTTCACAGAAATTTTTGAAAAGTGTTAACACTTGTAAATTATGTTGCACCGACTATTTATTGGATTGAACTTATTAAATTAAATAGTTTTCATCTTGGGCTTGACCCATTATCCACGTGGCTCATTTACATTTTCGTATATATATGTGTGAGTTTCATTAACAACTGGATATGATTTCTAACTCTATCTAAATTCCCTCTCCCTCTTTGGCACTATCCTTTTCTCTCATTCGGCAGTTGACTTGATCATCAGAGTGCAAACGGTTGTCGGACCTTTTTCTTGATCGGTGACCTTTGCCTCCTAACGGGGTGTTTTAGTGTGCACGTGATGTCTACATGAAGGGAAGTGGAAGGAATTCTGTTGACACATTTTTTGAGGTCAACAGATTGGCATCGTATGTAGGAAATGGTACGTTAACAATGTTCTACCACGTACCAAAAAGTCATCGAAAAATGTAGTTTTTTCGAGTAGTTTCTTTACCAAAAAGTAAGGCCAGCCTCCAAAATATGAAGAACGAGGTCACTGGAAGCACGTGAATTTTCCCTTGAAGAAAAGAGCTTTTCGGCAAAGTTTAAAGAAACCGGCCATATTTGATTCTTGGGAAGTGGTTGTTTAGAAACAAAATACAATTTGCCATAAAAAAGAAGAGAAAAAGATGAAAAAGATGACGTGATTTTGCTCGGGAAACGATTTTATTTTCAAGGTTTATTTTTGCGAGGTCAAGGAGGATTCCCCACTCACCCTTCCTACGACAACATTCTACCTTGGTCTTTCAAACACAAAGAATCGTGAGTCAAATGAGATAAAGATAAAGCCTTCTAAAACATCCCATACACCCACACATGAACACTGTCTACTCCAAAAATAGTATATATCTATTTGTCCAAAGGTGGCCATCTTTTGAAACCTCCAAAATGAGATTATCACAAAAATAATGGATTCTTTGTGCTACATTTTGTGAAGGCAAGAAAGAAGATGAAGAAATCAAAAGAGTGAATCCAAAAACGACCACCATCGACGTCGAGTTTGAGATAACCAAACTTTTAATGCCTTTTACAACAACCGAAGATGAAACCGCCGGCTTCGATTTATTTTTCTTCACTCCGGCTTTCAAACATGGGAAAATTTTGGTTGCCTCTTTTCTTCTTCTCTTCTGTCAAAGGACTTTTACATTAACTGGGAGCTTTGTACCTTTCTCTTCTGGACATGCAACATCCCTGTTTTTCTTTCGAGTTTTGCTCCATGAACATAATGGATGACCGGATGGATGACAGACACACACACATGGGAGGTCGACATTATTTAATTCAGGTCGGGACCCACACGTCCCATGTGAGAACGCGGCCAACCAAATGGTCATCCATTATGTTCATTTGGCTTAACTCTTTTCTTCCAGTTGGTTAGGCTTTGAATGGTGATGGGGATAACTAGCAACAGTCAAAACTTTTAGAAAGTAATATTGCAATCAAATGAGAACATGCCAAAGATTTGATCCATTTAGAATTATGGATTTAAGGGGATTGGGCTGAAATTTTATATAGATTGGGTCCAAGAATTTATTTCCCTTGGGCTATTTAATTTATTTTCTTTATTGGGCTTCGGTGAATTTGGGTTAGACATTTACAATGCTGGGCCACACTAATTTTCTTCATTAGGCCTAGAAATTTATTTTCTTTGGGCCCGTAGCTTCTTGGCTTACCTTAAATGCTTAGGTCTTTTGGGTTTCAGAATGAGCAAACTTGGTTTTATTTAGACTACTGTGAATTCTCCCATTGCCTGTTGTTCAGTCCCTCCATATTATGCCATGAATGCTGGTTGATATACAATGGTTTTAGTGGATCGCTACCAATTTCGCCAAAGTAAAAGGCCTTGGTTCAACGGCTTAACTTGACAGGTTCATATCTCTTGTACTATAATTTGTCTCTTAGCAACCCACTTTAAGTTTTTCTTGTTGAAAGTAAGTGATCTCCAATAAATTTCTCGCCCAACAAAAATACTCTTTGCCGACTCTATGCAAGATAGAAAATGAATCTCTCCAAATATAGCAACACGAAGTTATTAATTGTCAATTGGTTTTGAATATCTTTCCCCAACAAATATTAGGGGTAAATTACCCAAAACCCTACAACTCAACTAGACAATTCAAAAACAAGGAAGTGTAGTTTTAAAATTCATTAATCATGTGCTATTTACGAATTTTTAATTTAATTAATACAAGATTAATTAATACCTCCCTTACTTTGCACCACAACACACCACACCGCCCTCACCCTCACCCTTACCCCTAAATCGATCCCACTTTCTCTCTCTATTAACCACTCTTACTTTCTCTTTCTATCTCTCTCTAATTACCCATTCTTCTCTGGACATTTCTATAGTTACATGTACAGGTTCATTCAAATCTGACTTCTCAACTGGAAACTCAATCACGCCTCCCATTACTCCACGTCGAAAACCTCCAATTTCTCTTTACTACCTCGTAATCTATCTACATCTCCACTCTTCCTCCGCTGCAATTTCCAGCTTCTCCGCCTCCACCACCACTATTTCACATCGACATACGAGCTCACCATTTGGGCCATGGGCATTGAGGTCCAAGATGCCTTCTCTGCCTTTTCCAAGGCGGTTTCTCGTGGCACCAAACCCGTTCACCATGGAGCAGCGTCGTCGGGATCGAGTCATCGCAACCATAACAGTGACGATTTGGCTATAGGCGGGTGAGTTCGCTGCAAACCCACCACCGCTCGTTTGCTATCATCGTCGGAGGCATGCCGTTCCTACAAGCAGCGATATACTGTAGTTGATTGGATCTGGTTTTGGATGTGCGCGATAATGCCGTCGTGGCTACAATCGATGGGATGTGGCTTGGTGGTGGTGATGTGTGGTTGTGGTGGCGAGGTGGGTTGGTAGGGTTGGTGGTGTTGGTAGTGGTGTCGGTGGCGGGTGGAGTGTGGGAGGAGTGTTTGTGATCTGCTTTGGCTTTTCTCTTTGTAGATTCTCATTTCTCATTATAGAGATGGTTATGGTGGTTGTTATTTAGGATGCAGCGGTGGTTTGGAAGCTGTGGTGGTTGATGGCGGTAGAAAAAAATTTAGTGCAGAACAACAAAAATCAATTATTTTCTGTCGATCTACGCAGTAGATTTGATTTTTGAATTGTTGGAATTTGTTGGTGGCTTTTTTTTTCCAATTTGCTGTGGTGTGTGCAGATTGTTCGTGGTGATCATTTGTGATCAAATATGTGCTTATTGTGACTGGTTGTGACCGATTGTAACCGGTTAATTGTGATTTGTTGTGATTAATTGTGACTTGAAATTCTGGAAATTTTTGGAATCCGGGAGTGGGCGGATGGGGTGGTAGGTTGATCGAAGCATGCGTTGGAGTGGTCATGGGAGCAGTTTTCCGAAGGGATAGTCGAATAGCCGTCGGAGCGACGCGTCCGGGTGATTGTCAGAATAGTCGTCGGATCGACGGTCGGAGTGATCCACGAAAAGTCACCGGAGTGATTGTCGGAACAGTTGTCGGAGTGGTCGTCGGAGCCGCTAGCCGTCTCCGCTGGAGAGTTGGAGGGAAGGTAGTGTAGTGGAGTGATATGATAGGGGGTGTGAGGTGGTATGAATGAAAATAATTAATGTATATTATATTATATTTTAATATTTAATAAATTTATTAAACACCTAATTTTTGAAAAGATTTTTGGAGTTTGTTATTTTTGAAATGTAAATCTCAGATGTAGGATTTATGTATTGTTCCCAAATATTAGCCCATCTACTTGGCCCATGAATATTCTACTATCAGTTCACAATTTTGATTGAAGTACCAATTGTCAAATTATGCAAACCTAAAGTGTAAGGTTATGGGAAATGAAAGATCTTAATTCTAGTTATTAAGCACTTGAACTACGATGCTGATTGGATTGTGCACTTCAAGCTTTACATGACTACCACCAAAATATTATGATTATTACCAATTATCTTTGGTTTACAATTAAATGCCTGAATCAAATTTATAACCAAGTGCATTTGGCAAAGTGAATGGCCTTATTACTTTTCTCCAACTCAAATTATCTAAGCCTCCAACAAGCACTTTACTTATAATAATTATCTTCAGTTTTTTTAACTTCAATATGCTAAGATATTCCATATAGCCCTCTTGGGAATATATTGGGTTGAATAATGTGGTATATTTGGAGATTGGTTGGTGAGAGTGTCGGAGCTTAGTATTTTCTTGGACCTGCTTGTAGCCTTGGAGTATTATTAGAGTGTTGATGTTCGTGGAGTAATTTTTGCATTGAATTTGGGGCTAGCTTGTAAAACTTCGCATCTTTGAAGGCAAGCCATAGTTTGTGAATTTCTTATTATCAGATATAGGATCTTTTGGAGTCTTCGTTCCTTGAATAAAGGAAGAAGCGGTATTTCAAAGTCTTAATTCCTTGAATAAAGGAAGATGCGGCATTTTGGCGTTCTCGTTCCTTGAATAAAGGAAGAGACGGTATTTTCATGAGTCCTTGTTCCTTAAATAAGGGATGAGACGGTATTTCTTGGAGTCCTCATTCATTGAATAAAGGAAGAGGCGGCATCTTGGAGTCCTCGTTCGTTGAATAAAGGAAGGGGCGGTATTCCTCGGGGTCCTCATTCCTTGAATAAAGGAAAATGAGGTATTTCTATGAGTCATCGTTCTTTGAATAAAGGAAGATGCGGTATTTCTTGGAGTCCTCATTCCTTGAATAAGGGAAGAGAAGATATCTTGGAATCCTTGTTCCTTGAAAAAGGAGGAGGAAAATTGCCAGATGCTTATTTTTTACCTCGCGAGATGTTTATTCCTCGCCTCTCACTATCATCGCGCCAAGTTGTTAGACCTCTTCTATCAGAGTCCGCTTATAAGACTTCGATAGTTTGAGAGCCATTTGTGGGATGTTTATTCCCCGCATCGTCAAATGATTATTCCTAACTTCGTGATTTGTTTATTCATCATTTTTCACTATTGTCCAGCCTAGGTATAAGACCTCGTTTATCCGAGCCCAGTTTATAAGACTCCGATAGTTCGAGAGCTATACGGGAGATGTTTATTCCTGCTTTGCGACATGTTTATTCCTCGTCTCTCAATATCGTGGAGCCTACCTATAAGACATCGTCTATCCGATGCCAGTTTATAAGACTCCGATAGTTTGAGAGCTATTCACGGGATGTTTATTTCCCTCTTTGCGACATGTTTATTCCTCGCCTCTCAATATTGTCAAGCCTACCTATACGATATCGTCTATCCGATGCCTATTTATAAGACTCCGCTAGTTCGAGAGCTATTCGCGGGATGTTTATTCCCCACTTGCGAGATGTTTATTCCTCGCCTCTCATTATCGTTGAGCCCAGTTATAAGACCTCTTCTATTCGAGGCTAGTATATAAGACATCGAAAGTTCTAGATGAGCCACTAGCTCGATAGTCATTTCTCGCTCCGCGAGATGCCTCACCTTATGAGATGTTGCATTACAGCTACATTAATCTTCAAGAGTCATCATCGACTGTATTAAAGCTGCCTATCTTTTAGAGCTTTGTTTCTTATATCTACTAATTTTCAGAGAGTTTATATTATTTACTGTTTCGCAAGGAGAGTGGTGGACCCACCTTAATACCTACAAAGACGAAGCCTTTCATGACTGGATCAAACACCATGGAGAAAGCCCTTGACATGGATTCGCCATCCCCATGTAAAGATGTCAGCTTATTATAGCTAATTACAGATTTAGACTATCACCTCTGCTATTTACAGATTCAGAGCATCGTCTTTGCTACTTGCAGATTGAGATCATCGTCCCTACTACTCACATATTCAGAACATCACCTCTGCTACTTACATTCAGAGCATTGCCTCTGCTACTTACAGATTTAGAGCATCGCCTCTACTACTTACAGATTTAGAGCATCGCCTCTACTACTTACACATTCAGAGCATCGACTTACGCCCCACCAGATCGCAGCTGAACCGTCCCGATAGCGACAGCAAAACAGCGCAGGCAGCTCTGTGACTGGACGAAACTGCTTACGGTGGCAGGACAAGGCAGCTTGTGCACACGAACTGCAGTGCACATGGCGCAGTCAGGGCATGGTAGGACACAGACTTCAGTCATGGCAGGACACAGGTAGCACATCAACACACAGGCTGCAGGCTACATGACATGGGCAGTTTTCCCAACACATCAAAATGGTTTTCTAGAGAGAAATACCATGGGCTACTGCTGGATATTTTAGGGACATCTTGTTCAAATTGGCCACTTATGCCTGTTGCAAGACATAACATGCCTAAGAGGAAGCAAATGCCAATTTGGTCACTATGAAAGGGACATGTCTACTTGCATGTGGAAATTGTAGAGACATGCCACTTGCAATAAAGCAAATTTCAACTTTGTTTCCTTATGGTCTTAGGAGGTTTAAGGCCACTTGAATCCAATGAGGACCCTTGGATGAAGATTGATCTTGACCATCAATTCCAAGGCAACTTGCAAGGTTTTTGCCTATAAATAGAGACGTAGTCTCATTTGTAAAAATATTCATTGGTGTGAAGTTTTATATAAAAATAGAGTTTTCTCCCAAGCTTACTTGTTTTCCATATTTTCCTAACTTTCAAATCCTCTACTCAAAGTGATAGTAATTTAATCTAGTTGGTTAAATTATTTGTAAGTGTTGAAAGGCTGACTTAACGTTTTCTCGTGAGGGATGAGAATTGTGAACGTTAAGGCTGTACAGTTTCTAATTGCCCGAGTGTAACAAAACTAGGCCAGTGACAATCGTCTCTGCTACTCACATTCAGATCATCATCTCTGCATTAGCTTATCATAGCTGCTTATATATTTAGTCTCGTCTCTACATCAGCTTTATCACATTGGCTTATATTTTAAGTCCGACTAGTATATTAATATTCGACTAAGACTTGAGGGACTATTGTGATACTAGTATCTTTGTATCATTACATTATTACTGCTAGCATATGCATTATATTATTGCTGTCAAGTACGCATGCCACATCATTGCTAGCATGTCATGAAACTATTTTCACTATTGCCAGCACGTATGTCACCTTATCTACATTATCAACATGTTGCTTCACTATAACACTACTATTACACAAAATTGTGCAAGCATATGACATGTTATGATACATGATAGGCTTTCTGCATACTATATCTTGGAGAAATGTGATATATCATTATTCACTTTATCATCATGAGTAATTTGAGGGGGCAAATAGACCCCAAATTTATTTTATATATGTGCAGTGGTGATATTATGTTGTATTACATAAGTCCTCACATATTTGGGATCACAGTTTGTAAGTCCTCGCGTATTGGAGCTATTCATATTTCTGAGGCAATCTGTAAGACCTCGTCTCTTGGTAGCTTATATTTCAAAGTTCGACCCACACATAACTCAGACTTGGGAGACTATTGTTACACTTATAAATTATGTTGGATTGACTGTTTATTGGATTGGGCTTATTAAACTAAATAGTTTTCATTTTGGGCTTGGCCCATTACCCACGTGGCCCATTTATATTTTTCTATATATATGTGTGAGTTTCATTCACAATGGGATATGATTTCTAACCCTATCTAAATTCTATCTCCCTCTCTAGCACTCTCTTTTTCTCTCATTTGGAGTTAACTTGACCGTCAGAGTGTAAACAAATGTCGAACCTTTTTCTCGATCGGTGACCTTTGCCTCGTAGCGGGATGTTCCAGTGTGCAGGTGATGTCTACGTGAAGGGAAGTGAAAGGGATTCTGTTGGCGCATTTTTTTAGGTCAACAAAAAGCATAGAAATTTATGTTAGCCGATGATGTAATTTCTTAATTTTGAAGTATTTTAGCCATAATCTTTGACTGGCTAGCCGTAAAATTAATGGGTTGAAAATAAGTTGTTGATGTGTTCATTTGCTATTAATCTGCTATTGCAGCTACTTGTTTCTTCTCCTTCTAGATGCTGTCTATAGACTTCTATAAATAGGAGAGCTGTCTCATTTTATTAAGTATGTATGCATGGTTTGATGATTTTTGAAAGAGTGCATTCTGATTAGTTTTTAAGCGACGCATTTGATTAGTTTTGAGTATGTGAGAGCTTCGGCTCCTTGTTATGTAAGTGTAGAAAAATATAGCCGTGATTTGAGTGATTGTTACTAAAGTTTCATGTACTTGTTTTGATTTAATATAAGAAGTGTGTCTTTATGCCTTTTAAGTGCTAACAATCAATTCACACTTTGTTAACTGGTCTGGCCAATTAGCATTGACAGTAGGTCATGATTAGTGCTTGGCCATCGTCAATTTGGTTAGAGGGAAGTGCACTATATATTGCAGGTTAAGCAAAGAGTCATACATTGGAATGATAATGTTAGAATTTGAGTGTGACTTGAATTTCTTGTTGAAATAATTGAAGAATTCTAATTGAAGTGCACGTCAAGAGGAATTAAGTTTGGAATGCTATTGGAGTCTTATTCAAGTTGAAATTCTATTTAGAAATCCCATTGGGAGTTGGAATTTGTATTAGACTTGAAGATGTTGAAATTATGGATTGAGAAGAAAAGTTGCCGCATTTTCGCTAGATTGTCGCTAGCTGACCACTCGAGCAACACCTGTAGGTTTTCTTTCGAGACTTGGTCGCTTGTCTGTCGTGCGCTTGGAGCTCGAGCGATGGACCTATGGCTAGCTTATCGCTCGAGTGACAGGGTTATCGGGTCCAAGCCTTTTTCACTTTTTAACACATTCATTCTACTTCAACTACAACTCATCTCATCTATTATGGTTTGGACATCCCCTACATGTTTTTTATAAATATTAGTCTCTCCCATACAATTTTATTGTTTGAGAAAAGTGATTACTAACTTTTAAGATCATTATAATATTTCTCTATCTTCATTATTTCTGCTGCAATAAAATCTCTTAATTCCTCTGTCATATTTTCTTATCTTCTTTTATTCTTTTACTTGTGATCAAATACTTCATTATTGTGTCATATAACTTCAACATCTCAATCTTGTGGTTTATTTTATATCAAGTGGTTTCGAGCAATACGTGATCCTTGAATTCCAAACAATTGGTATCAGAGATTTTGGGTATAATTAATACAACAAATGGTATCAGAGTCTAGGTTCAGCGGTTTCGCAAGAGCCCATTGTTTGATTTGTTCGAGGTTTTTGTTCATGATAACTTCCATGAAGTATGACATTCACTTGTCGATCGGAGCACTAGATTTTCGCTATGACAGGTTAAGATGCGTGCAGTGCTCGCACAGCAAAATTTGGATGATGTGTTTCTAGGAATTGATAAGATGCCTGCAACTTTGACCGTAGAGGAGAAATTACAGAATGATAAGAATACAGTTTCTCACATTCATCTTCATCTATCGAATACCATTCTTCTGGACATTTTGAAGGAGGGTTCAGCAGCTGCTTTATGGTTGAAGTTGGAGCAATTGTACGTAACTAAAAGTATAAAAAGCAAGTTACATCTCAAGCAGCGTTTATACTCTCATCGAATGGCAGAAGGAAGATAATTGGAAGAACACTTGGCTGCATTTAAGAAGATAGTCGCTGATTTGAAAACTTTGGAAGTAAAGTATGATGAAGAAGATTTGACCTTGATCCTATTGTGCTCGTTGCTCGCTTCATTTTCTTCATTTAGACACACGATCTTGTATAGTCGTGATACTCTCACCATAGAGGAGATGTATGATGCTTTGTTTTCTGAGGCCAGAAATGGAGAAGTCCTGGTTGCTTATGGTTGTTCTAGAAGGGGTAGATCGAAGTCTAAGTTCAGTAATCAGATTTGTAACTACTACAAGAAGAAGGGGCACATAAAGAAGGATTACTACAAATTGCAGAATAACGAAAGGTTGACTGCAAGTCGATATGAGAAGTAATCAAAGACTTCAGGTGAAGCAGACCTTGCAGAGAACATTGTAAGTGATGGAGATCTCTTAGCTATTTCTGACTCGAGTCTAAACCAGAGGAGGATTGGATTCTGGATTCAGCGTGTGTGTTTCATATGTGTCCTAATAAGGACTTGTGTACTACATATGAAATCATTTCCAAAGGTGTCGTGGTTATGAGAAACTACACATCTTGTCGAGTTGTTGGAATTGGTATGGTCAGATTGAAGCTATTTGATGGGATATTTAGAAAACATGTTCCGAATTTGAAGAGGAATTTCATCTCGTTGTCTATCATTGATTCAAATGGTTATGAGTTCTTTGGTGAATGTGGAGTTTTGAAGGTTTGTAAAGGTGTCTACGTTGTATTGGATGGATACAAAATATCTCAGTTATACATCTTGTTGGGTCGTGTAGAATTTAGAAAAGTCAATCAACACAGGTTCAGTACCGTGGTGGACATTATTCAGTTTGGTGCAATACCTTTAGGAGCTCATGAAAGGTTGGATTTGAAAAATATAGCTCAATGGAGTTCAAGAGATATGGATAATGCCGCTTTGCCACTATTACTTGCGGTGCCATTATATTCAATTGTTAGGGCGGACGCAGCAGAAGAAGGTATGTGGATGCTGATTTTGTTGAGCGCGCTTTCAATATAATAGAAGGTGTACAATCTAGCAAGGAGCCTTCTTTAAAAACATTTGAGTTTGATTCTGCTTTAGGGTGTGTTACAACCCATTTTGGTGAATTTTAAAATCATTATAATTTTTTGGAAATTTGAGGTAATTCTGTAGAGTAGTGTTTGGATTCATTGGAAGATGTGGAGTATTTTATGTTTGGTTTGAGAAATCAGTTTTAGTTATTGTTAAAAAGTCCGTTCATTCCTTAGACAGATTTTCTTCTCCAGGTGGAGAAAATTTTAGAGATTTGTTCGTTGCAATGGAATTTGTATTAATGTGGAGATTGTTAGAATTTGGGTGTGACTTAAAATTCTTTGTTGAAGTAGCTGACGAATTCTAATTGAAGTGCACGTTAAGAGGAATTCAATTTGGAATACTATTGAAGTCTTACTCAAGTTGAAATTTTATTTAGAAGCCCTATTAGGAATTGAAATTTGTATTAGACTTGAAGATGTTGAAATTATGGACCGAGAAGAAAAGTCGGCTCATTTTCGCTAGCCTGTTGCTAGCTGACCGCTCGAGCAACACCTGCAGCTTTTCTCCCGAGACTTAGTAGCTCACCTGTTGCCCGCAGGCGCTCAAGCGACGGACCTGTCGCTAACTTATCACTTGAGTGACAAGGTTATTCGGTCGAAGCCATTTTCTCTTTTTAACACGTTTTTGACATTCTACTTCAACTACAACTCATGTATTAAGATTTGGACGTCCCCTACATGTTCCCTATAAGTGCTTTCCTATACAATTTATGGTGTGAGAAAAGTGATTATTTGCTTTTAGGATCATTGTAATATTTCTCCATCTTCATTATTTGTGGTGTAATAAAATCTTCTAATTCCTTTGCTATATTTTCTTGCATTCTTTTATTTTTTTGCTTGTGATAAAATATTTCATTATTGTACCATATAACTTCAGCATCTCAATTCGATAGTTGGTTTCATATCAAGTGGTATCAAGCAATACGTGAATCCTTGAATTCCCAATAATTGGTATCAGATATTCTGGGCATAATTAACACAACAGATAACCGATGATAAAATTAGTGTCCGAGGATGCCAGATTAATTTTTAAGCTGGAAAATGGAAAGAGAGTTCTCTGTGCTGCCACGGTGCATGGTATGATTTCTATGATTTTGTATGGATTTTCTTTAATGTTATTTTTAACATGCTGATTAAAATGTTTTTGGCAGAACAGAATCCATTCATTCTAGCATCTGCATCATCTGAAGCTCACACACGTTTGGGATGTTCAGATGGCTAATAAGTTGAAGACGGGTCCAATGGCGGTGGCTAATACCAGATCCAGGCTCACTTGTCTTGCAGGATCATCTGTCAAATGTCAGTCTGAATTTTGTTCGTTATGATTTTATCTCCTTTAATTCTAATCTGATTGTTAAATTTGTTAGATGGTATATATTTATGCAGTTAGGCTCCCATATTTAGTCAACGGACTACTCAATACAAAACATTATATGAGGTCATTAGTGAGTAGGCTTGTCGAGGTTAATATGAATTAACAGGGTTGAAGAATTGAGATTATGGATCGCAAACTTGTAGTGTTAATGTAGTTAACTTTCCCAGCAGAAAAATTCCCCCATGAGAAGTTAAGAATTTCGATTCAGTGGGCTTATGGTGCACCAATTCTCATATTTTGTATCTTTTACTTAAAGGATTGGCAATGGAGAGGCCAAAAGATTGTCAAAATCATGGGTACACATAACTCTTAATATGGTAGATTAAGCTTGAAAATCGCGTGAATATGGAGTAGTTGTTATGCAGTAGAAGAAAAGAAAAACTAATTCTGACATGCTTGGTAAGTTTGCATATCCAACTAGTAGATTTACAATATGATCTTCCTCATACTAAAATATTTCAGGGCAGATCTGTAGTGCTGTCTCAGCAAGTCTAGGTCTTCGATTGAAGTTATGCAGACTCCAGAGAAATAGAACTGAAATTGATGGACTAGTCATATATCTGAAACTTCCATAGGATTGTGGATAAGCCCTGAATGTAGGACTTTATTAATGGAATACAGATAAAGACCTTTGAACCTCGTGGAGAAAATGCTTAGAGTTGGTTGTTTCGGAAGATGAAGTTGAAACAGTACAAGATGAGGATGTTGATAAATTCTTTGGAGACAGCGATTTAGCATCATTCGTGCTGGATTCCTTTTCCTCTTCGTGAATTGTGTCCAACATCTTTGATGCTCGGTGCCTCATAACATTAACAAACTGTGGTGGTGCTACTTCAGTTATAAATCTAGCGATGCGAGCATTTGCCATTTTCTCTTAGAAATATTTGGAGAACAATAAGATGGAAGAACAGTTTAAAGTGAGTTTGAAGAGCTGGCTACGAACAAATTTGAACATGGACTCGTAGAAATTTATAGGAGTATGCTTGGGCTGAATTTCCAATAACTGGATGAGATTATAGTTTAATACTGAGGCCTAAATTAAGCCAGTGGTCCTAATCAAACGCTTTGATGATTTTAAGACGTTTGTGCCGCCTCTTACTTTTCGTATTTATAGTGAAAACAATGTTTGTTATTCATGTTGATAATAGCCATATTACTAGGATATACAGGAGTCCAAATATTAACTTCATTACTGGGTCCATACGGTGCCATGTGTCTGTATGGATTGGAAATGCATATCCCATAAGAGATTTGTTTTTTGATGGTATCAAAGCTTCCAAATTTTCACTTTGTAGAGTTTGACTGGAAGCTGCCTTTAAATGCCAACTGTCAGTTGATAATCCGTGAAATGGATCTATCAGGTAATTGTTAGATGGTGAAAAGAAGGTCCTTTTGGCTCACTAAATATAGTGATTATCAGCAGGCAAAATAAATAACTAAAAAGAAAAGTAATGTGATTTTCCTGAATCCTCACAAGGTTTCCTTGTATAGATTTTTAATATAAATATATACGCGTGCATATGTGATTGGACGTGGATAAATAAAATCGGTTTGATATTTTAAAAATAAAAAGAATAACTAGTATCTATTGATTTTCATGCTTAAAAAATCAGCTTTTGTGCACTTGTACCTACCCTTTGTATATGCGGTAGATAGCCAAATTTGAAAGCGAGAAGTTTACCCAACCGCTTTTCAAATCTGAGATTTCTAAGTGAGCATCGAGCATTTTGAGAGTCCAGTTCCAATTATGAGTCCAGGAGTATCTTACTTCAAGTTTCTCATTGCTTAATCCCAATAAAATACCTCAATTCACTGTTAAAAATATACAATAAATTGTTTCTGTGAGATTGCACGGGAGTTGATTGTTTTATATTGGTAGAGGTTATCGTTCAATGCGAAGATCATGTAATACAAGCCCAAGCTTGATGTGCTCGGTTTTACTTGATTTCTTCTTAAAGCTTGAACTTTAGGCTTAAACTCATTCTAAGCTGGATTTAAACAACTCATACAAGCCCAAGCTTGATGTCTTAATGATATAAGACCTAAACTACTCAGTTGATACATGATCTATCAGATGCAATTGAACTCTATCGGCGTCACTCGCAATTTGTTCATGAATTTTAACCGTCTTCTTTTCTCTCTTTCAACTGTGAGATGACCGCAAGTTGAAAACTCTTGATCGAGATGCAAATTGGGAGGTTAGCACTTAGCAGCCAAGGAATCATCATATAGATTTCCCTTTTTTTCCTCGTTTCTTTTGTTTTTACTGGCAGAACCAAGTGCTTGGGGATTAGTTAGCGATTGGGGATAAAAAGAGCAGCATAAATATGCAATAGCCAAATAGGGAAAAAGAAACCTATAATTTGTGTTAAAAGTCACAACTCAATATAATATTTTTTGAACTTCACTCAAAAAATCTCCTACATAAATAACCTGAACCCTATAGATCATCAATGTAAGTCAAGCACACGAAATACCATTTCTCTACCAAACTCTTAGCTTAGGAAAGAACCAAATCTCTTGGGCACATGTTCGAATCATCCTTTACTTCTGTCCTTAAACTCTCATGATACATTTTCACAGTTGATCCCCACATTGCCATTTTCACTTCTTGAAATGTATTTGCTTTATTTACGCTGTACTTCGGAGCATGCACGTCCATGGCTTAATGCTGAATGTTTTGAGAGGTGGGAAACCCTTTTGATGCTAGCTAAACGTGCCCAAAGCTCCTTATTTATCTTCACATCATTACCGTAACATATCTGTTTATCAACAGGTACGAGGTAAAAGAAAGCAACACGGGAAGCAAGTAGATGACCTTCTTGTTGAAAGCAGCCATTTTGTTGGATCCTTCTTCAACAATCGTCTCGAGTTTGGGGGCGTTGGAAGCTCTGTAAGGGGAAATCAAAGGAGAAGGGGCAACCTCTACCCAACTGTGCATGCAACTCATTTGCTTTCTCATGATCCTATGAAGGAGAGAAGTTTCTTGAACAGAATGATTGATGATTCAACTGAACTTCTGTTCAGAGCCAAGAGAAATTTTGTTGGGATGAAGAAGAATTCTTGAAATAGCGTATAATTAAACTGGTTCTTGAGCTTAAGAATAGGAACAATTTTAGGAGGAAATTGACTTGAAAAAATCGATGGCAAAACAAAGGGGCAATTGTTTGGTGTGTTTTAAGAATGTTCAAAACTAAAATTCAGTCAAAATCCTTCCACAGATCTAGGCACTAATTCAGTCAATTCATGACGCATATTGATTAAGAAAAAAGGTAAAATGTTAAGCTCGATCTATGATGGCGGAAGACCTTAGAATTTACATGAATAACTCGATTCATGTTTGTGTCAAACTCAAACTCAGAACGACTATCATAATATCATACGAACGGAGTTTATATCCAATTATTTTCTTGTATAAACACGTAAAAATGCATATAATCGACTAGTCAACTGCAATTGACCTGACTTGGAATAAAAACAATTAAATAAAAACACTTGTCACTTGGTTCCCCCTAGGCATGAGTACTAGCTAGATCTCCATATGGGAAAATTGCACCACAGAATTTTTAAGCTTTTATATTTTGTCCTTATTATTATTGAATCTAACATTTCGAACATATAATAACTTCATCATATAAAGCTTGATCTACAATAGTGGTAGACTTCAAACGATAAACTATAATGACGCTTCCTATAAAGCTATAAAGTTCTCGTGATAAAATTATTGTTTTGGTAGTTCTTTTAATTTGTGAATTACGTTGTTTGAAATTCATCGACAGTTACCATTTGTTATATATATATATATATATATATA
>CAIGRB010155875.1:3755-17922 GCA_903798255.1 Fraxinus quadrangulata | reverse complement strand
CCAAAACTTATAACAGACATTGCCCTCAATTTCTAAAAATATAAAAATGAATATATAGAAATTAAGGGCAAATAAAGGAACTAGGTACTTTCCTGATATATATTTGAAGGTGGTGGATGGATTGGCTAAAAGTTTTGACTCACTTGCTATGTCTTTTCCCTTGTTCAGTGTGTTCAAGTGTTATGTTCCTTCAAAATAGTAAATCAATCATAACATGAAATAATTTATAATAAGTTTATATACACCCTAAAGGGAAATATGAGGATTACAATACCCTATACTACTAAAAGCAATAATATTTACTAATTCTATATTCTAGAAAATAAACTCAAATAAAAGAGAAGAAAATTGGGTTGCTTCTAAATAAGCGCTTGTTTATAGTCATTAGCTTGACTTTATTGTTTTGGTTATTTATGATGGCTTGAAAAGTGAGTTTTCAGTCTTGCATCGCCTGTTATTCTTTAATTTATCTTTGAGCCTCCAGATTACGAGATTTTTATTATTGTCCCGCCCAACTATTCCACTTTCTTCTTTCTTATTCTCGTGACTTCTCCAATGGTCTATTTTTTTACACTCCTCAATGTTTTGTTGTTTCTTGAGTTGAGCATTCATGGAACTTTATTGTTTTTCTTCTACCCTTAAGATTATTTCACCTTTTTTAAAATTCATTAATGTTCGCGCAGTTGGTAAGAACGGTATCTCCAAAATTAACGGCATATATTGAGCATATATATCAAGAATAATGAAATCAGATGGAAAGAAATGATCTCCAACTTTGACTAGCATATCCACTACCACCCCATAAGGATGATTGAGTGTCCTGTCAGCCAGTTGTAAGATTATTGATGTTGCTTTTGAATTATCCAATTCTAATTTTCTATAGATAGACAACGGCATCAGATTAATATTTGCTCCAGAATCAATTAAAGCATTTAAATTATGTAAATTTCTTATAGAGCAAGGTATTGTGAAAATCCTTGGATCTTTTAGTTTAGGAGGGATCATCTGCTTTATGATTGTGTTGTACTTTTCAGTCAATGCCACTGTTTTATCTACTGATAACTTTCTCTTCTTAGTCAACACCTCTTTTAGAAACTTTGTGTAATTTGGAATCTATTGAATGGCATCAATGAAGGGTATGTTGATGTGAAGTTGTCTGAGTGCATCCAAGAACTTCTTAAATTACTTTTTCAATTTATTGTTCTGCAATCTACGATGGAATGGTACTTGAGGTATATGTTTATTGGTAGGAACGGTTGCCTTAACCTATGGACTATCTGACTTTTCTTCTTGTTCTTACAATTGTACCGAAACAAAGAATTATGAATAAAATTTTGAATTCTACTTATATGCTTGAGTTGTCTTATTTATGGCATAGTCAATTAGGACACGTCAATTGCAAATCTATGCCAAACTTATGAATAAAAGTTTAATTCCGACGCTAAAGATTGATCATAATCATAAGTGTAAAGTATATGTTGAATCAAAGTTGGCCAAAACACATTTTCACTTAATTTAAAGGAACACGACACCTCTAGAGTTAATACATAGCGATATATGTGACTTGAAATTTGTTCAAACTAAAGATGGTAAGAAATACTTTATAATTTTCATTGATGATTGTACAGAGTATTACTATGTCTTTCTACTACGTAGTAAAAATGAAGCCTTAGATATCTTTAAACATTATAAAATGGAAGTTGAAAATCAACTTGGTAGACGAATAAAAAATAATCGTAGTGATAGAGGTGGTCAATACGGGACACATTTTGAAGAATATTGTTCCGAACATGGAGTCATTCATCAAACAATCGCACCTTACATCAAATAGTGTTGCTGAACACAAAAATTGAAATATTAAAGAGATGATGAACTCAATATTGATAAATTTGGGTCTACCTCAGAACATGTGGGGGAAAACTATTCTAGTAACAAATAGCATTCTTAACAAGATACCCTTAACAAAATGGAAGAAACTCTATATGAACTATAAAAATGTCATCTTACTTCTCACTAATACTTGAAAGTGTGGAAGTGTTTGGCTAAGGTTGAAGTACCTAAACCTAAACAAGTGCAAATCGGTCATAAGACGATTGATTACATATTTAATTGGGCACGCCAATAAGAGTAGTGCATATCATTTCCTTGAGTATAAATTTAAATTCAAGATATACATGAAGGAATAATTATTGAATCAAGAAATGCATTTTTTTTTAAAGATATTTTTCCATATAAGAAAAAGGAAAATTCAAGTTCAAATAAAAGAATTTATGATACTACAAATGACACTTCAAATGAGGAAGAACCAAAGCGTAATAAAAGGGGTAGAATATCTACTTCGTTTGGCCTAGATTTTCTAACTTACATGGTAGAAAATGAACTAAAAACTTTCAATGAAACAATGTCTACACCGAAAGCACCATATTAGAAAGAAGCTATTAATAGTGAGATAAATTTTATAATTCAAAACCATACTTGGGAATTAGTTGGTTTACCTTCTGGGAATAAGCCTTTAGAGTATAAATGAATTTTCAAAAGGAAAATTAAACTCGATGGATCCATTGACAAATATAAGGATGGATTGGTTGCTTAGGGATATAGATAAAAAGGACTTAGACTTCTTTGATACCTACTCACCCATATCTAGAATCACATCGATAAGATTGTTAATTGTTATTGCAGCATTACATAACATTGAGATTCATCAAATGGATGTAAAGACAACGTTCTTAAATGATGAGTTAGAAGATGAGATATACATGGAACAACCTGAAGGGTTGGTCTCTCCTAATCACAAAAAATATATTCAGAAACTAGTTAAATCTTTATATGGATTGAAACAAACACTTAAACAATGGTATCAAAAGTTTGATAAAACAATGTTGTCTAATGAGTTTAAGATAAACGAGTATACTTTAAACATACACCAAACGCATACGTGATTGTATGTCTATATGTAGATGATATGTTGATAATGACTAATAGTCACAAAATAATGATAAATACCAAAAAAATGTTAACAAAATATTTGATATGAAAGACTTGGATGTGGCTGATGTAATATTAGGGATTAAGATCTTAGAACATTACAAGCAATTATACTTTCCCAATCTCACTACATTGATAGTATACTTAAAAGGTATAATGTAATTGAGGAAAGTCCTAAGAAAATCTCTATTGACACAAGTGTACACTTAGTAAAAAATACAGGTGAATGTGTGTCACAACTAAAGTATTCACATATTGTAGGTAGTCTTATGTGTATTATAAACCACACTCGACCGGACATAGTATTTGCTGTGAATAAATTTAATAGATTCACAATTAATCCAAGCCATGATCATTGGAAGGCTTTAACAAATGTTCTTAGATATTTGAAGTATGCTTTAACCTATGAATTACACTTCACAAAATATCACATGATATTAGAATGATATTGTGATGTGATAATAGCACATTTATTACATTTTTCATCCATTAATATTTGCGTTCTATGATTATTTGATGCATAAATTTTCAAGTACACTTATATTTTCGTTTATGTTGCAAATGGACGAATACGGTGGAAATGAGGAGAAACAAGTAAAAAGGGACCAAAATGGAGGAAAGTGAAAGTTCATGGACTAAAGTACAGATACTACAAACTTGTTTCCAACCTTGTGATGAATTTTCAAGAGTGTTGAGGTCAATTGGATGAAGAAATGAGTCAAATGGATGAAATATAACCAAAACATTATCACATATCAACTTTCAACCAGAAAAGATTTACACCAATTTTCAACCTCATATTGAGACCTTTTTTGACTTGGTAGGTGATGGAATTGAATGTTAATATCTGAAGAAAAGTTGTAGCCATTTGAGTTAGCTTTTCAACACAACTTGAATCACCTCAATTGGACATCGGGAAAGGAGGATACAATCAAAAAACTGAAAGCTATCCGATATGTAAACACTATAATTAGGCGGTCGTATGGTTATAAATCCATGCGGCCGTATGGTCATTTACCGAGAATTCAAGGGTAGTAATTCTTTGTTCTATGTGACTGCATGGGTTTATACCTTACGGTCGCATAGGATTAAATTTGGAAGAAATTTCTGGTTTCTTTCTACGACTCAACCACTTATGGTAACTTATTGTGGCACGATTTCTCAACCCTAAAAGACCCCAAAAATGTTCCAGAATGCAAAATTCTTTATTATTGATCATTCTTCTACTCTTTGGCTCAAGAATCTCCATGAGAAACTAAAACTCTTGGTGAAATTACGAAGGAACTCATTGGATTCAATGATTTTACATACTTTATTCATGTAATATGATATTTATTTGTTGAATACTTTTAGAATTTAGACTTCCATTCTGATAAATTTAAATTGAAATTGGTTTAATACTTATTATATTTTTCATGGATTCAGTCATGCTTCTTCCATTGTTTAATCGAAATATTTGTTAAGTTTAAATTACATGAACCTATGTTGAAATTGGTTTCACTTTTACTAAATCAATCATAGATTCAGTTAAGCTTTTTCTATCGAAGAAGTAAATTAATTATTAAATTGTAATCTCAATTATTTTATTGGTGTGATTCAATTACTGCTTTATGCTTGAAGTATGTGATCGATCTTTGAATTTGATTTCAATAAAATTGTGCGAATGTGTCATATGAGGTCTAGATTTTAGAACTACTTTTGAATTAAATTAATGTTATAAAACTGAATAATTGATGTGAATGATCTGATCCAACTGGGAAAATTTCGACGCTTCACTGCTTCAAATAACTAATTTTAATTTTGCTACTTCAACATTGAATTTACTACAAATTTAAGGCGATAATTCATCCGTTTTTGGAACCCTTAAGTATTTTTCATCTCCCTATGGATACGACACCTCAAAGCTGCACTACAACTACCACGTTATTTTTTGGGCGTAATCATGTTGCGAATTGGATAGCCGATATAAAGGATTCTAAGTCTACTAGTGGTTATGTATTTACTATTGGTGGAGCTGTTATATCATGAAAATCAACAAAGCAAATGTGTATAGATCGATCAACGATGGAATCAGAGTTTATTGCTTTGGACAAATCTGGAAAAGAAACGTAATGGATTTGCAACTTTTTGGAAGAGATTCCATGTTGGCCGAAGTCGATACCTGCAATTAGTATACATTGTGATAGTCAATCAACTATTGAAAGAGCTCAAATTAGCATATATAATGGTAAGTCTAGACATATACGTCGTAGATACATTACCATTAAACAACTAATCTCTAATAGTATCATCTCCATAGATTATGTGAAATTAAAAGAGAAGATCACATATCCACTCAATAAAGGTTTACCGAGAGATCAAGTACGTTGTCTATCGAAAAGAATGAGATTAAAGCCTACTACGTAAAGATTTTTGTATGGTAACCCTACCTTGTTGATTGGAGATCCCAAGATTTTGGTTCAAAGGGACAACTAAGTTATGCAGATTCAATAAAGTACTTGGGAAAATATTTTCTAACTCATTCCGAAGATAATTAAAGTGCTTTCCGCAAAATGTTAAGGTTAAGATATCCTTTTAATGATTCATACATTTTGATTAAGTCAAGTGGAGTAGGGTAGAATACTCTTAATAGGAGGTCACCTATGTAAGTGTGATGTGGGGCTGCCTCAATGAAAATTGTTCAAATGGTGAAATTTTCTAAGTACTTATGAAATCTAAAAGTGGTTCGGGCCAAAATGAACCAAGTCATGAGAACCGTGAACAATTTAGGAAAGACATTTGTGTGAGTATCATTGTCTTGGTTTATACCAACAGCTGAATGCTTCAAGATATCACGTGCACCAATTAGTCAAATAAGTCCGATAGTATTTTACTAAAGAATGTTCAAAGTGGAAGCTACTTTACCGATACAGTGTTTTTTTGCTCTCTCTCTACAATGTATCATAGTCTACATAGCATGAGTATATTCGAATTTCCATTCGTATGGGAGATTGTTGGAATTTGGTTTAGAGAATGAAATGAAGTATGGAAACGTGACTTTTGTGTCAAATTCGACTAAATATTCGAATTTGATCCGATTGTCAAATTATGAACACAAATATATTAACTTGTTCTACTCGTCGAATAGATTTTCTTGGTATTTTTGGAATATCAAAATCAATTCTGAATGAATGAGAAATTGCGGTCCAAAGTTGGATAGAAAAGAGAATGCACAAGCTGGAAAATGACTATTGCTCGCCTATTGCTCGAGCGATAGTCTAGTGATGACTAGCAAGAGACGCTCTGATAAAAAGGTGTCACTGTCGCTCGAGCCATAGGCTAGCGACAACAAATGCTGCGACATTTGGCAATAGTTGCTGAGTTTGGGGCTCAACATTTCACTCACAATATTCTCTCTTCTATATAAAGGACCCTTTTAACGTTCATTATGCATCCCATATCATTTGCATTGAGTATAACATCAAAAACTCTAACAAAAAACTATCCAAAAGTCATTCAAAAACCCTTTTTTCGTGTAGAGAGAAAAATTCATTTTAAGTTTGCTGGTACTTGTGGTTTGAAGTGCTTCTATCACAAGTTGTATCTTGGGAGATAAGTTTTGTAGTCCGTTAGCACCGTTGCGATCTTAAAGAGAAAGTGTTTTTACTTATCTCGAATTTCGTTTTTCCTTTTGTTTTTATGATCTTACTTTCTTTCTTTAAAGTTTAAATATGCTCCTGCGAATTAAATTTGAATATTTTCTTGTCTTGAATAACCATTTACATATACTATCGCCACCGACAGATACAAAATCCAGCATTTCACAAAGGAAAACCCATTTATTTCCTCTAGCCAATCAGACCTTTTCATATATTATCAACTAAAAGATGGCATTTAAAGGCAGCTTCGAGTCAAACTCTGGAAAGTGCAAAATTGGAAGCTTTGGTGCCAACAAAAATCAAATATTTGAGTCACATGCATTTTCTACAAATATACAGACACGTAGCACCATATGACCCCACTAATGAAATTATTTTAGACATATTGGTTTCACAATAAATACGAAAAGTAAGAAGCGGCACAAACAGCTTAAAATCATTTATACATTCGATCAGGACTACTCAGTCAATTTAAGCCTAATCATCAAGCTAAATCTCATCCATTTTATTGGAAATCATAGCGGTTCAAGGCCTAACTCAAGTGGTGAAAACGAAGCAGGCTTTCCAGGTTAGTGACATGGGTTCGAGTCTCATTGAAGGGGAATGTTGAAAAAATAAAAAATAAAAAATAAAAAAATCATCATATTAGGCCAAGCATTCCCCTATAAATTTCAACCATCCCATATTCTTTGTTTGTCAATCCCAGCAATCTCTTCACACACACAAGCCTTTTTTCTTCCACCCTATTAGTCACAAAATACTTGCAAGCAAAAATGGCAAACGTTCGAATTGCTAGATTTATAAATGAAGTAGCACCACCACAGTTTGTGAGCATCATGAGGCACCGAGCATCAAAGATGTTAGAGACAATTCACGAAGAGGAAAAAGGAGCCGTCACAAATGATTCTCTGTCTCCATCAAGAAAGAAGGGATCGACATCCTCTTTTTGTACTGTTTCTGCTTTATCTTCTACAACAGCCAACTCTATGCATTTTCTCCATGAAGTTTAGAGGTCTTTATCTGTATTTCAAGATTAAAATCTTACTTTTTGCTCTTATCTACATTCCTATGGAAGTGACTACACAGATTTTTGTTCTGTTATTCTAATATTGGAGTCTGCATAACTTGGAATGAGGATCAAGACTTGTGACTGTACTACAGATATTTAATTCATGAAGTGCATGTTTGGGATATGATAGTGAACAACATAATGAAGTATTTTAGCTTATTTTTCTTCTTAGTGAGTCTGGTGACATCCAATTCTCTTACCAAACAACAGCAAAAATGTTTTAGTACGAGGAAATTCATATTGTAAGTCTTGTATTTTGATATGTAAGCTTATTGGTCATGTTCAGGGACGGACTCAGCACCCGGCGAGCCCCGACGGTCGCCCGTGCTAGATCCGTTGGGAATGTTTTTTTTTCGTTAATAATGAATAAGGTTTTCAGATTATATACCTAGTATGTTGTTTTATTTATGGTCATTTGTTGTAGCTCAATTGGCCAGAACCGGGATATGCATGTAAGATGTACCAGTTTCGAACCACTTCTCCTTAATTTTATTGTCAAATATTTTAAATTCTACAATTTTAACCAAAATTATATGGAACAAAGGTGGGGATCAAACCCGTGACCTCTCCATTAAATAATGAAGGTTTGACCATCATGGAACTCATGAAATTTGATAATAAATTCACCAGAATAATATATATTACATATTAATAGTTTTAATGCAATTGTAAAAATTCAAACTCATGCTCTTCCTATGAATTATACAAAACTTGACCATAATATCATTTGATGAATATTGTTAATTTTTATAACAAAATTATATATGTTCAATTTGAACAAAATAATTGTTATATTTAAATTTTAGACTTAATTTGATTTTCCTTTTTTTTTTTCAAAATACATTTTTTCTTCTTTCAATCGCATATTTTTCAATAAAATAATATTACATGCAAATTTAAAATTTTTCCTTATTTCTAACCACACATTCTTCATCAAATCACTATTCTAAAATGTATTTTTTGTCAAAAAAAAATGAGCATCAAATGTGGCTCTTAATATTTTATTGCTAACAACGGTTGACGATCCACGGTCGCTCGTGCTGACTCGAAATCCTGGGTCCGTCACTGGTCATATTGGTGTACCAGTTCTCTTCTTCTAAGCTTATTGGTCATGTTGATGTACCAGTTCTCTTCTTCTACTACATAGCAGATCTTCCACAAATGTGTTTTTCAAGTTTAATTTCCTCAAACATGTGTTTGTAGACATTTTTCCAATTGTTAAGGATGAAATTTCCTATAAACTTTTTCTTGACGATGTTTTTGTTGAGAATTATGAATCTTAATTCTACTGCACGAGTAATTAATTCGAAGAAAGAAAAAATAAACACTCAAGAACGCGTGGGATTTATAGATGCTCGCATCAATGTAAGACTACGTCCCTTCTCCCTACTGCAATAATTTACCTATAATGAAAAAATATTTACAAGAGAAAATAGAACACATATCTTCTCTAACCTTTCCTTCTTCCTTTTTGATAATAATAATAATAAAACATAAAGACTGCTCCATAGTTATAAGATAAATTACAAGAGGTCGATTTGCGACCAGGTCCATGAAGTGACAATAATTAGGATCAACTATAATTAAATTTCACAACTTAACAGTTTTTAGACATCGGGTGTACTATTTAAAACATATTACTCCAAACGTTATTTTAACATAATACTTTCATAATTTTCATTATATGACTTGCTTAAAATAGTAAGGTAGATGATAATAACATTTCTTATAAGAGTAACAAGAATATCAATGTAAATCATTTGTGTTCCACATGATTCTCTTGTTAAAACGACATCTTATGGGTTCCACCACCAGTCCACCATTGTCGTTTGCACGAAAAAATGGAGAAACCATACTTTATGAGAGAGATTAAGGTGATATGGTAGAAAATCACATAGAGAACCCCGAAGTATACTGTATATCATTGTGCTGTGTTTTATACCATCTATACATATAGAGGTGATGTCACAATGTCTCCATACATCACTCTCAGTGAACATATGTTGGGATTTGGGGCTCCAATCACACAATTTTCGGGCTCAAAAAAACACAATCAACACCACATGGCTTCAAGCTCTTCCCAAATAGTTTCCTCTACTTGTTTGCTCCAAGATTCTCTCTTCTTACTAACCCACAAATAATTAGTAATGGGTGAACGCAAAAGACCACTAAAGAATGAAGAAAACAAGAAGAAAGCAATGGATACCAAGTCACAAGAAAACGACTCCCTTTCTTATCTCTTCTCTCAATTTTGCACCACACTTTTCTTCAAGACAATAGATGTCTATATACCAATAGAAATTAGGTCACATAGTTGGGCCAAAAGAAATGGGTCAACTTAATCCAATAAATGGGCCTAACAATAAACCCAAGACCCCCCCACACTAATTAAAACACCAATCCATCTCCAACTTGGACTTTCCAAAAGTATCGGTNGTGTCGATAAATTATCCGTCAACTGTTTTAAATCATCGCCCGAATTTATTGAGTATCAAAACCCAACAAATCTCCACCTTTATTCCCAATAAATCCGCAACCAACCAAAACACATAGTTTATACTTGCACAATCAAGGTAATCAATAAAATTGGTATCACAGACCTTACCTTGTGTTTCCAACTTGAAACACATACCATACCTGCTACATATACTCACCAGGGCTAAGATCAAGAACACCCAATTAGAAGCAAATAATCACAGTAATCAATCAAGAGCAAATGAACATGTGACAGAGATATCATATATAAGATAACGCATAGATATTTTCAAAATATGTTCACACAGAACAACAGATCAACACCAAATCAATCAAAGCACACGGTCAACACATATGCAACAAATGCATAAATGACCCCACGAAAAGATCTCACCATTCCGTGTTACTCGTACTTCGAGGACACATATCTCACCTCATCGCCCACCATGCTCACTTGATAAATCACTCAACACATGTCTAACTAGTAAGTCTCTATAGATCCTAAGTTCTCGGGATAATCCTCTATCACCACATCACTTATCCAAACTTAAATAGATAATGGGTCTCCACCTAATAGAAGTGATGGAAGTGCCTCTCTCACACTCCACATGATCAGGGTCTCTTGCAGATAAAGGCTTCCTACATTTAATCATCTCTTCACTCGTGATCCAAATGCCACACTCCACATCCCACGGTACAAACAACCAATGCACCCCTAAGCATCTATACTCCACCTTATCAAAAGACACACACACACACACACACACTGCTATTGCACCCTAACCTACTATGCATGCAACAATTACACCAAGTAATAAGATCACTCAAATTCATGCCATGCACATATCAAACACATTGCAATGCAACATATAATCATGCAACGAAATTGAGCAATCACACACATGCAGAAAATGTTACACACGGATGCAAATGCAGTAACTACGTTTACTCTCAATAAACCTCACTAAGGTCGTCACTCGACCCTAAGACCAAATTCGTCTCACCTATCATCTTACCCTTCTTCTTAGGACAATCCCTAATGAAGTGTCCAGACTTATCATATCTGTAACACCGTCTACCACTAGGCTTGTTCCATCTCTTGCTCTCCTTCTTATCACCCCCATCACTCGAGTCACTACTCAAATCACCATTATCTTGAGCTCTACCCAAACTCATCTTCTTAAACTTCATTCTACTCCTCATCATATGCAACTCACCATTTCTCTTATCTTCTTTTTCAACTTTAATCTTCATTTTCTTACTCCTAAGAGAATCTATGACAATCTCGGGGGTTAAGATGTCCCTATCATACTTAATTGCATTCTTAACCTCTCTATATGAATCAAGTATAGAATTAAGTAAAATGATAGCCTTATAGGTTTCAGACACATACTCATGACAATTAACAATGACTTGAGCCAAATTGTTAAAAACATTCAAATTGTCATCAAGATCTTTTGAAAGATCCATTTTAAAAGTAAACAATCTTTCAAACAAGTACAACTTATTAGGAGTAAATTTAAGCAAAAATAAATCTTCCAACGTTTACCAAAGTTCTTTCGTAAAATCATGTTTTCCAACTTTTCTCAAAACAGTATCAGACATGGGTAAAATAATAGAAATATATGTAAGTTCATCATATTCTTCTTTTTGTGTTTCTGTAAAATTTTCAGGAAATTTGCCATCTATGACTTTTGAAATTTTTTGTTGAACCAAAATTTTCTTCATATTTTGTTGCCAAATTGAAAGATCTCATTTCCCATTGAAAATGTCAATTTCGAAATGTGAAGACGTTTTGAAAAATAGAACAACCAAAATTGCACAAATAGATTACACAAGATAATCCTTAGGCAACAATATACGCCGGTTTAAATTTTCAGGGTTTCGTGAGACTTAAAATCTCAAATCAAGGGAACGTTTGAATGGGTCAAATTTAGGTATTTTAACGAAAATAATCAATGTAACACGAATGTATGTCAACAAAATTTAAATTTTCACGCAATACAATCTCACACAGAGACTAAAAAATATTTAAAGCATAAAAGCAATTGTCAACTTGCAATCAAAATTCAACACTTCAAATAGAGCAATTAATTCCTAAAATTCTAGCACAAGCAATGGTTACCCCTTCATGGTAACCACAATCCTAATGTCACCCCACATGATGACTCGTTAATGTTGAAATTTAAACGGGATAAGCCAATTTACCAGAGCAAATCTATCTGAGTCCGTCAATTACGAGAAAAGTAATTTTAATACTTTAGGGCCACCACTATTTGCCCTAAAGTTTACAACAACCGCAGCAACCAACGGAATGCAAAATTGAATCCCGAATGCGCATGGGGAAAATGGTCCAATTTTTCCTGCATAACCTGAAACGCTAAACCAAAAATATCAGTACGTTTAGGAAATCAAAATAAATAAACTGCCTGAAGAAACCGTCGTCAGAAGACTGCCCACGCGCCCTTACACGCGGCCCAAGTGTTCTGCGTGTGGGCTTCACGCGCCTTCGTCTTCCCTGAGCGTGGGCTTCACGCCGTCGACCCAAAAGCTCCTCGATCTGCTCGTCACGCCGATGGTCCTGGATTCTTCAATCAGTCACTGGTTTGGCCGGAAAATCCAATTGCAGATTCGATTTTCGCACAAAAATCTGGATAGCTTTCTTCTTTCCGATTTTGCTCTATTTCTGGTCGATTTCTGATCAAATTTTGGAGCCCAACTGATACCAATTGTTGGGATTTGGGGCTCCAATCACACAATTTCCGAGCTCAGAAAAACACAATCGACACCACACGGCTTCAAGCTCTTCCCAAGTAGTTTCATCTACTTGGTTGCTTCAAGATTCTCTCTTCTTACTAACCCACAAAGGATTAGTAATTGGTAGATGCAAAAGACCACTAAGGAATGAAGAAAACAAGAAGAAAGCAATGGACACCAAGTCACAAGAAAACGGCTCCCTCTCTTATCTCTTCTCTCAATTTTGCACCACACTTTTCTTCAAGACAATAGATGTCTATAGACCAATAGAAATTAGGTCACATAGTTGGGCCAAAAGAAATGGATCAACTTAATCCAATAAATGGGCCTAACAATAAACCCAAACCCCCCCCCCAACACTAATTAAACCACCAATCCATGACCAACTTGGGCCTTCCAAAAGTATCGGTAGTGTTCGAGTCGAGCCAAGTCTATGGTGTCGATAAATTATCCGTCAACTGTTTTAAATCATTGCCCAAATTTATTGGGTATCAAAACCCAACAACATAACTTAAATCAATCTTCTCAAAATTTAGGACTTAGAGGAACAATTCAAGTCCTTATAAATTGATTAATATTTTTTCACAAGTAGCGACTTGGTTGGGATTTTGTTTTTAAAAATACTCCAAAACTCCTAATTAGCAGCAATTAACAAGTTTGTCAATGTAAGCTCAAGTAAATGAGTGTAAAGGCATGATGCACATTGAAAAAAAAAATTGTGACAAAAGAATTTTTAGCTGAAGAACGTTGCATCATTGAAATTGAAATGTTCAAAGCCTTTGTGTAGTTTACCCTAAATCAGTGTTCTAAAAGGTGAGAAAATGTGAACCTAGATGTGAGGCTTGGAGAAGTCGGCCCATATATGGAAAAAGCACGAATAAGACAATCAAGTCTATTTTGCGGATAAAAGGTGTGACTAATACGGGCCTAGACGTCAAAAGCGCGACTAATGCGAGCCTAGGCACAAAAAGCGCACACCTTTTATTTTTAATTTTTTTTTAAGTTAAATAAACTAATTGAATAAAATGAATTATTATAATTAATAATAATCTTAAACAATCCAAATAACATTATATATAAGAAAACGTCTTATTACACCTAGACTTTGTCTATGCATGCCTAGGTTCGTAAGTCTTGAGGTTCAGTTTTGCCGCCTTGTCATGTTTTACACCTTTTAAAACTTTGCCATAAACTATAATTTATTGTCTGGAACTCATTTCTCCTCATTCTTGAAGTGAAA
>CAIGRB010155870.1:31821-48398 GCA_903798255.1 Fraxinus quadrangulata | reverse complement strand
CAATAATTAAATTTAATTTTAACAGCAAAACACGTAATAAATTTGGATTTTTCAAATAATGAAAATAGCTTGAAATTCTACAAAAATAACGAAAAGATCTCGAAAAGATTTATTGATCTTTTCGTTATTTTTGTAGAATTGGAAGCTATTTTCATCATTTGAAAAACTCAAATTTATTATGTGTTTTGTTGATTACGCCCAAAGAATAACGCGGTAATTGTAGTGTAGATTTGGGGTGTCATATCCATAGGGAGATGTAAAATGCTTAAGTGTTCTACAAAGGGATGAGTTATTGTCTTCAATGTTGAAAGGTGAAATTAAAATTAATAATTTGAGGCAGTGAAGCGTTAGAATTCCCTCAATTGGATTGAATCATTCACATCAATTATTCCATTTTTATAACACAATTAGAGGCTTTCATCCCGTCACTCCAATCAGAAGATATATCGTGAAAATTAATTTAATTTACAAATGTAATTCTAGAATTTAGACTTATGACATATTCGCACAATTTTATTGGAACAAGATAAAAGATCGACCATATACATCAATCATATAGCAGTAATTAATCCTTCAATAAAATAATATTAAGATTAAAATTCAACAATTAGTTCAATCTAATGATAGAAGAAGTATGACTGTATCTATGAAGAATTTGATAAAAGTTAAACTAATCTCAACAATAAGTAATTGAAATTGAATCTCAACAAATAGTTTAATTTAACAATGGAAAAGTATGACTGAATCCATGAAAAATCTTGTAAATGTTAAACCGATTTCAATGTAAATTAATGAAAATAAAAGTCTAAATCTTAAGTTTATTCAGCAAGAAAAGAACAATTACATAAAATAATAGATGTGAAATCACTATATTTAATTGAGTTCCTCCCTTATTTCACCAAGATTATTAGTTCTTCAGGAGTTTCTTGAATCAAAATCAATGAAAGAATGATGAATAATGAGCAATGAGGCATTCTGGGATGTTCTAGAGTCTTTTNCTCCTGATATCCGATTGAGGCGATTCAAGATGTGTTGTAAATTTAACTCAAAGGTCTATAAATTTTCTTCAAATATCATATTTGAATTTTGGCATTCTCCATGTCAATGACTGGACTCAATATGAGACTAAAATTCGATGCAAAACTTTTCAGCTTAAAAGTTGATATGTGATAATGTTTTCGCTATATTTCATCTGACTCATTTCTTCATCCAATTGAACTCCAACACTCTCGAATCTTCATCACAAAGTCAGAAACAAGTTTAGAGTATTTGAACTTTTGTCCCTGAACTTTCAATTTCTTCCATTTTGGCAATTTCTCACTTGTTTCTCCTTATTTCCGCTACATCAATCACTTGTCCTGCAAAACATAAATTACATAAAATTAAACTATATTTCAACATATTAATCAACAATTTTCCATGTTTTGACAGTAAGATAGTGCATTTAAAATTAAATTTACCTATTGTGTAATTGAATAATCATTCTTCGTATGATCGACAATCCAAACTCGTTTGTCCACTTTATTACTTGTACACGACACGTCCACTTGCTATACACATTTTTTTAGCAAACAACCACCCTAGTCATTTTTATAAAATTGGTAACCAAACTTCGATCACCTAAAAGTTTAGTGAGCAATCGAAAACGTTTTTTAAAGTTTAGTGAGCAGTAAAAGATATTTTCTTATGACAATTTTGTAATGGAGTGATGGGGGGCCACTTTTGCATTTCATTCGTCAAGTCATTAATTTCGTTAGATGTTCGAAATGGATGTTATATTGTGTATAATGTCGAATATTTGAATAAAAACTTGATATTTTAAACTTCAAAACCATAATTTCATTAATCATTGTGGCAATTAACTCCCAAAATGCCCTAAACTACAAAAATGCAAACCCCATGTAAAATCAACCCCACTGGCGGAGCAAACGAAACTCACAAAGTCGACTTCCTCGTTTTCATCGACACCGTTTCCTTCATAACTCTCCCCAGTCCGACCCCCACCCACTATTCATTGGTCTCTCTCTGAAGAAGAAGATATCTTGTTCAGAATTATATTTTTCACCTCACATTTCACGGTATAGGCTCTATTAGCAGATCTAATAATGCGAAGTGCGAAGATATTGGAATGCTGATTTATCATCACATTGCTTTCGTTTTTGGTTTTTGGTTACTACGTTTCGATGATGGGCTTGTGTTTTCTTTTTGTTTATTCGTTTAGGAGGACGATTTGATTTGATTGGTCTGAAGATGGATTCCGCAGCCATGACTTTTTGCAGTAAATCTATATGCTCACCTCCCGTAAGTCCTCATGTTTTTCTATGCTATTTTTTTTCCCTCATAGTTCATAATTGTGCAATTACTCCATGCATGTTGTATGTGAACACTTGGATATGTGGATATGCACTATGCGCACGTAAAATTGCAATTAGAAGGACATTCTGTCAAATATCTACCATGTAGAGCTATTTGGACGACCAATTCTTAAAAAGTGTTGTATCTAATTTTAACTTGTGATTTATGTGGTCCTCTAGTTGAGGAATTCAAATTACATATCAATTCTGTTTCTTGGCTCTTCAGTTCTGTGATTTTCTCTTGACTAAATAAATAAGACGAATCCCTTTTTTGCAATTAAATACAGAAAACATGATGCTTTTGTTTTGGAAATACACTACTATATTGCTTGTAATGTATATTTTTGCATGTTAAATGAGAAAAAAGGCTTGAAGATCACTATTTACTGTTTTCGTGAATAATGTTGGCTTCATTTTAATATGCTTTTGTGTAGTTTGGTTTCATAATTACAATTGGTACTGTATGCAAAAAGATCTTGTCTTTTTCTCAGTTACATGGCTCTTTGAAGAGAACTGCTGTTTGGCACGTTTTTTAAGCTGTCAAATTATACTCTGATTAGAGAAGGAAAATAGTTTATGTAGTACATAAGGAATTCTAATTAACTAATTTCCATTCCTATAAAAAAATTCAAATATATATTATTTGTTTTTCTGTCATAGCTAGAATGTTTGGATCCCTTTTGGTGACTCCAGCCTTCTTTTATTGGTTGTTTATTAGTTCCTTTATGGTTCTGTAATTGGGAGTTAAAAAATCTGTTTTAATTTTCTTGGAAGGGTTTATTCATGAGGAGGACAATACAAATTCAAAGCTCCCAATGTAGCTTTATGGTAGGAAGTAAGGTTAACTACCCTCGACAGAGAGTTCGGGCTTCTCGTGTTGGTAGATCTAGCAAACATGGAGGTGCTCTTGCTGCTACGTGTGCTAATGATAAAATCCTAGTGGCTAACAGAGGAGAGATTGCTGTTCGTGTGATTCGGACTGCTCATGAGATGGGGATCCCTTGTGTCGCAGTTTACTCAACCATAGATAAAGATGCTCTTCATGTGAAATTGGCTGATGAATCTGTTTGCATTGGAGAAGCGCCAAGCAGTCAATCGTAAGCCATTATAATTCTTTTATGCTTGTGAGTGGTCATGTTTTTATCTCATATAACATGTAAAGGTCAATTAAAATATTTAACAAGCAGACCAATATTATGTCAATTTGATTTCGGTTAGCCATTGAGAGCAGGGCCCTTAGAGCATGTTTCAGTGGGCTCATTTCTAAAATAAGCAACATCCATTGGCTTATATATAATCCCCAAATCTAAGTCATTTAAATTTATCCATCCTTGCTCAGTATTCACGTCGTCTCAACATTTTTTCTTCATCTTTTAGCAATTCATACTGCATCAGATCTATGCTGTTTTGTGGCACTTAAGATATCCTCACCAAAATCTTGGATAAAGGGAAAAATAATATCCACTTTATCCCCGCTTGTGCTCAAAATGCAGTGGGAGATTGCCAACTCTTTTTGGATTTTTTTGTACAGGGTCTTCTATATGGTTAATGGTTTTTTAGTGTTTAAAGTTGTAGAACTCTTATGATGCCTCTTATCTGTAGTTATGTTTTGCATGTGTATTTTAATAGTCAATATAACTGCTGTCTAGTTTCTTGTCAAGAATCACCCAGCATGTCAGTATCAAAGTAAAAGTAAGAATCTTCTCTTAAGGCATCATATTTCTTGACCTTTCTACAGGTATTTGTTGATTCCAAATGTCTTATCTGCTGCTATCAGTCGTGGATGTACTATGCTACATCCTGGATATGGTTTCCTAGCTGAGAATGCAGTTTTTGTTGAGATGTGCAGAGAACATGGTATCAACTTTATTGGGCCAAATGTAAGTTCCCTGCATCAGAACTTCAATACTACATCAAATGCTGACTATTTATCCTTAATCCCAATCCCGGAGTGTTTCCCAAAGTGTTTGCTATGCTCAGTTCTCTCAGATTCGAAACTGTATTACCAGCAAGATTGGCTACTTATATGGCCACATCATTCATATATGTTAGGTTTGGGTAATGATCAAGGGCATGGAATTGGTCCTTCTTGTACTTCTCTAATCTTTGATCACTATTAGAATTTATGTCTATTATGGTCGAATCAAATGTCAACAAATCACGTGACCTTCTTTGTACAACAGAAGCTCAAATCACCACTAGACCCATTGCATTCACCACTGATATTGAACTAACAGAACTTGTTTTGAATCACTTGAGTGTACCCGAAATGTGGTGTGTTGATGATGCCAGCTAATGTGCCATCAAGACTGAACATGATTTAATAATCACCCAAATAACAGTACAACTAAAACATACATTGCACCACCCTTTAAATCACCCATCACCTTCATAAGGCCTATAAACTATTGCATGCGAAGTTCTCAAGGTAGATGATGCCGTAAATATGGTCTTCTGCCAATGGTTGAAATGTTTGGATGGTGGAAGACAACGGTGACTTTACTAGTGGGTGGCTGTGGTTGAGTGTTGGAGGTAGCCCTGCTGTGTTGTTGTTGAAGGTATTGGGTATGTGGTGGAGGTTGACTAGTGGAATTGATGGTGGACATATTTGGGTTGCTGTACTAGCCATGGTTATTGTGTGGGTCCTGTTAATTTTTAATTATGGTGGGGGTGATCATCGTGGTGGCAGCAGCAGCAACAATAAAATTAGGTTTTATCCATATAGATTTTTTGAGGATATGCCACTTGACTTTAAACTGAACAAGTAATATCAAAATATTGAAATAGATAAATATATGCTCCTCCTCACCTAAACGTTTGTGCCACAGAAAACTATAAAATTCAAATCGCTATAATATTAGTTTATTGTTTCTCTGCTTCTATTTTTAAACTTTCAAATGGCAAATTTGATCTTTATTTTGAATTCTGAAAAGCAAATGTAGCTTTTTAAAAGTCTACACCTAAAGGTTTCAACTTTTGAAAGTCGAAAATTTTCAGCCTGACAGCATTAGGGTCATGGGTGACAAATCTACTGCCAGAGATACAATGAAGAATGCTGGAGTTCCGACTGTCCCAGGAAGCGACGGGTTATTACAGGTATTGCTTTTTACTAGATTTTTGGGCATTGTTTACCAATTTATCTTTGGACTTTATTGTCAAATTTGATTTTATTTGAATGCTTTATATTTCTTCTTATGCGTCTTTCAAAATGATTCTTGCCATGCAGAGTACTGAAGAAGCAGTGAGACTTGCTGAGGAGATTGGTTTTCCTGTCATGATCAAGGTTAGTTCAACATAAATCTGTTATGTCTTAATTATTTTCACATGGCAGCTCCATATGAGATTGCAGCATCTTTTCTTGCTAGCCCAAATAATAGTATTGTTAAATAGGAAGAAGATTAGGTGAGCTTAAGACCTATTCTTGATCACAAATTTGCTTGCTGCTTGTGACAGTTTAGTAGTGATACAGTACATCGATAATTTGAGTGCTTTTTGTTACCTGGCAACAATAATTTGTTTTATCCACATGATGTGAAGTCTAGCAGCCTTTCTCCTATGATATGGTGCAGTAAGTTTTTTGTCATGGTGATGGTGGATGCAATCCAACAAGAACCAAATTATAAAAGAAGAGAGAAGAGATAAGAGGAGGAGAAAGGGGAAGAAGGGGAGAGAGGAGAGAAATGTGAGGAGGGGAATTATTTATTTATTTAATAATCAAAGCATCTATTACAATGCATAATCCTCATTGTGGGAAAACAATTAAATAAATAACATAGAATACTAGAAAATCTATCAAAATAAACACTGGCCACTTTTCCTAAAATAAGTATCCAAAGTTGGCAGCTATTCAAAAAAATATCTTTATTGATCTCCATCAACTCTCCAATCTAATATTTATATCCAAAATGTTACTAATCTCTAATGGCTAGTTAAGGAACTAACTGAGTTCCACATTGCACAAGTACTATGTCCAATATTAATATTTATCAAGGAAAATTTCTTTGCTAAATATGAGAAATCTGATATAAATGCGTGCAAATTAAAAATAATTCAAGTTACTCTGTGAAAATAGAAGCTATGCCACTTTCTCCTGCAAGCTTAATCATCATTAGTCTAAAAAGGATGTTTAGATCTTTGAGAGAGCTTCAGTTAAAGTTGACTCGTGTCTTTTGTATCATCAATCAAAGGATGATACATAGTTTTGATGTTGTGCCTTTTTGCTGAATTTTTCAGTATCGGCCCCTTGTATATGTTTAATATTGTAATTTTTATGCTCTTAATTTCTTTTATCTTTCGAAGTTGATGCTGATGTAGGACAATCCTATCCACACCAGATGCACTCAATTTTGTGTCAATACTTGGCATACACATGAAAGATCAAATTTCTTTGCATGAATTTTAATGAGGTCCCTTGTACTGTGTCAAGTGTAGAGACCATGTTTCATTACAGCGTCATCTGCCCTTTGATTAAAACATCATTTACTTTTTCTTAAGACAAACAATTGCGCACAGATTTGGAACTAGTGAAAGGCAGTGGGTGGAAGCTCAAGTTGAGAATGCTAAGCAGCAAGCTATTCTCATGACACTTAAATCTCAAGTGACTTCAGATGAAGCTCACATTCATCTCGATCTTCATTCTCTTCGGTAGTGCTCTACCTTCCTTCCATTTTAGCATATTTTTTGTTGTAGCATTTTGATCATCAGTTTCCTATAAATGAGATGCTCATTGTTCTCTAATTTCATTCCATAAGAAAATGTTATGCTGCATCTTATGTTATTTTAAATATTTCCTGCTCTATATTTGTAAGTTATGTTAGTTTTGTGTATCCTTAATTATTGCTCTTTGAAATGGAATTAACCTCTCAATGGGTATTAAAAATGATAATCCCAACCTTCGTTCTGGACATTCAGACTTCACTTTGCTACGGGTACGAGTGTAAGAATTTAAGGTTGGTAAGGATTGGAGAGAGGAAGGGACCTCCGTTTCTTATTCTCTTGGAAGAACAGGGGGAGGGAAACAGAAGGTGGAAGGTTGAGCTGATCCATTGTAAACAATATGTCAACTTCAATGCTTTCCCTCAAACATAAGGGCTTTGGTCTTTGGGGCTCCTAACACACTCCCGAAAGGTAGTAAATAAGTCCAACTACCCCTTCGATTGAGCAAACACACTTCAAATATGATCTCGTAAGTATAATGAATGAGGATTATGGACTCTTTGAATGATAAAATATAACTAGATATCGTATCATAATCAACATAACTTATATATGGTGGCCGATTTGTGATTTCAAATGCTTCGTTGAGAAAACTAAATGATACGATGACATCATTATGATGTTCTATACTTACTTGGCAACTGTACTCTACTAAGCAACTGAGAGGAAGTAATATATCCTTTACAGAAATGACGGCATTGAATCTTTCCCATTTTCCCTCAACATGATGAATTTAGTTGTAATGTCTACAACATAAATACATCAAAGCAGAAAGAGAAAGAGAAAGACGAGGGAAGAAAGTGTCTGTTGAGCTAAAAATTGTGAATAAAATCATTTTTATAAAGTATGGGATCTTTATTCTTATTTCTGCTTCCTTGAAGAATTTCTATGAGGGCTGCACATTTGTCAGATATAAGGAATCAGTTTAGAATTTTATATGCTATCATGTTTAATAAAAAATATTTATTTTCTATTCAATTATCAAAATAGAATGAAGAAGCTTGGCTATTCCTTTTTTTGGACATTCTGTTCATCCTTTTTTTTTCATGATACAAGTTTAAATCTTGGAAATTCTGAATTGAACTGTCCTTTTATGTTGTTTTGTTTGTTCTTGAGAATATATATTTTTGTAATGTGATATATCTGGTAATTATCCAAGACGGTTGCTGTTAGTGTTCATATAATTGTGTGATGGAATGATAAACTAGTCTTAAGTGATTTTTCTTTATTTTTGTTGAGCATGCTGCCATTTGTACCTCATGATATTTGCCCATTTAAAATGAGAATCGAAATCATCTTGACAAGGTTCTAGAAATATAATTTGATATGTCAGAACAGATCACAATAGAAAGAAACATTAGCCTGAGGAAGAAAGTTCTTTTTTACATGCAGTAAAGCTCTATCCTTCAAATTGTATACTGTTGTAGGTCCAGATTGCACAATAGCCCTTCAATGCTCAAAATTTGACCATGTTAAAGTTTGTTTTGTGTGGGGGATTTTTGGTATGCACTATATCCCGACTAAATACATGTTTCTAACTGGAAATAATAAATAATCACTGCAATTTGTGCAATTAAATTATTTATGACTTCACTAAATGTAGCGAATTTTATGTTTGTTTGTCATCATACTTTTATCCTTTGAGCAGGAGAAAACATGCTGAACTGGCTGGAGAACTTTCTTCTTTATATCGCAAAGAAGAGAAGTTATTATCTGAGGTTTGTATCTGCAACCTGCGAGAATTTTACCATTATATGCCAATATGCCCAATGGTCCTCTTAAGGGTTCCTATACTGCTGAGATACCTTCCTTTCTACTTCTAACTTCATTGTTTATGTATATACTTTGCTCTTTGTCCTTCCATAGGAACCCTTGGGAATCTGATATTTCATTATTTATAAAGCCAGCGGTTGGTTTGTTGATAGTTTCCTGTGAAACCATAATTAGAAATTATATGCCTTTCTCCTCCCATATCAGTGAGCAAGCCACATGTATATGTTAGTACCAGAAAATGGATGGAATAAGTTCTGTGCAAAGTGCAGCTTCAGATTTAGCTAAATTAAACCCCTATAGGATCACCCTTCCCCTAGACCCAACAACAACAAAAACAACAAACTAAGCCTTATTTCTAATAAATTTAGGTTGGTTACATGAATACTTCATTTCCATTCAGCCCCATCATTGCTAATTCTACTTGGTGATCGTAAGCAACTAGGTCTTTAACAACTACAAAAGTCCATGTTAATTCTTGTCTACCCTTCCAGTTTGCTCTACTGACTTGCATCACTCTTAAGAATGGGTTAGGTTGAAACAAAACATGTCCCAATCACCTAAGTTGTCTTTTTCCTTATTTTATTTTCAATCATCACCACCTTCACTTGCTGGCATGTATTCTAATTTCTTATCTTATCCATTTTAGTATGACTACGTCCATCTTAGCATCTCATCATAAATATAGAACAGATAACTTGGGGCATAATGATCATGTGAGAGAACTAGAAGCATAAACAAATCCAGATACATAGATATCAGTACAGTTCATGGAACATTTTTGGTGTTCCAATTAGTATTATATTGACTAATCGCGTTAAAGTTTTGCAAACCATAGTAAGAATTGTTTGATAGTGAGGTTAATTGTACATTTTTTGTATTCCAGTAAGAATTATGATTAATAATCATCAGTCTTGCAAATCACAGTAAGAATTGTTTGATAGTGAAGTACATTATATACAAAGCACAAAGGACTTGGTGATTGTAGCCTAATACCAGGGGGAATCAAGCTTGCATGACTGGATAGGATTTTTGATCTTTCTTGACTTTTGTGATGTTTCATACTAGAATATTAATATGCAATTCTCTCCGTTGGAAAATATAGAGTAATAAATAAACATTTTAAACCTTTTTGTGATCTGGTAATTTGAATAAGACCTTAGAATACACAAAGGAACTAGACTCTCAAGTCTCACAACTAGCCATTATGAAATTGCACTTGCTAGCCTTTCAAGAAAATGATTCCTGCTAGCACACGAGGCGGTGTGCCGAAAATATTAATAAATAAATTTCTCTCATCTCTGATAGTCTAAATTTTAGATGTGGTTCTTTTTGGAGTTTCGAAAAGCCTTGAAGACTAGTCACATTTTCTCTCTCTAAGAATAGTGTGTTATTTTCTCTGTATATATAATATATATAGCTCCTATTTGGGCTCCATTTTTTCAAAAGCTTTCTTCCAAAGGGTTACATTTCTGTAAATGCTCACTGCAAATTTCTTCAGACCATTCCTGATCTCTGTTCGGAGCTGGCTCAGCTGCAAGACACGTACATCTTGCAAGGTATAGATTTTTTTGGTTGCAATCATGAGTAAGCATTCTACATCTATATCTTTACCTTATAGATGCTTTTGCTTGCAAGTTGTTCTTGTTGATAACATAAGTTCATGACTCGAATATATAGGGGATTATGATCTGAAAGTTATGCGGCAAGAACTCTATATTACTCGGCAAAAAGTGGTATGTGTAGCACACTGAATTCTTTTCATGTTGCATGTGCAAAGATGTGAATTGAGTTCATTCCACGATAATGGTTGCATTTAGCATATTTTGACATTTCTTCTTCTCAACCTATTACCATTAGCATAAAACAATCGACATGTCCAAGCTCTAATTAATTAATTTACGCAATTAAATTCGATAATCTGTTTAAATTAATTTCAAATCAAATTAAACATGATCAAACTAAATCCAACAACAAAAATAGAAAGCAAAATTAAAAGGAAATAATTATATTAGGCACACAGAAAGAAAATGAAATTATAAGTGATGGGAATAAAGATAAGGATAGAAATATAGTCTAGATAGGATTTTAAAATAAAGTTTAGTTCGAATTATGAATGTTTGGATGATTAGATTAATTTCAATATTTTGATAAAATTCTAGTTTAGTAGAAGTTCTTTTGATTTTAGATTAGTTTCTCTATGGATAGAGGGCTTATTCGTTGTAATAGTTACCCTTGAATATATGAACAAATTGATTTTTTTTTTTGCTCTAATCTTCTCTTTTTTGATTCCCTTTCTTTACTCGTTCTTTTTCAATTGTTCGTTGTCAAATTGGTATGTTCTTGCGTGCATCAATACGAGCAATGTGCCTGGGAAGTAGGGTGAGAGATTTAGAATTTGGAGTGGGAGGCGAGTGGTGGGGCTAGGATCTTTGCTGGAATTCTGTGCGCACACGTGTCAGGGACTTGGGGAGGGGGAATAGGAATTTAGGATTTTGGGATAGTTGGGGTTGCCTCTGAGGGTGGGTTTGCAATTGATTGAAGTCAGTGAGGTTCTGCCAGTCTGTTGTGTAATTGGGTTAGCTCTTTTCAAAGGCAAATAGCCAGATTGGAAGACAATTACAGTATTAAAAAATAAATAAAATAAATACTATTGAAAAAAAAAAGGGGGAATCCCAGAATCCACCCCCCCCTCCCCAGTGCGTTTACCCTACATAGTCTAATACTACTAGGAAAACTGAAAATGTACATTAATCATGATTTTTTTTTGCTGTCAAGTTCATCGTTATTCAAATACCTAGCCTAGTCACATGGCTTGTTTAGGTTAATCTGCATACGATTGAAAACATTAAGGAAGATCTTGTTGGAAAAATATAGAACGTAGTATAAACATTTTTGTTTCGGGATGGGGCGAGGAGGATTGAACGAAAAGAACACTATCTTTTGATGCATGTTAGCTCTTAATTACTATCAAATATCTTTCATGGCCCAACTTCTAGTTTTGTTTAATCTGAGGATGATGACGTGGGACAGTGAAAGCTTCAGTTACACGGCTCATTTTCCAACTAGAAATCTGATACCATGTATCCTCAGCAATCTTAAAAAAGAAAACATAATTGATTACGCTTTCCACATTGTCTGTTTGAGTACAATGACAGATGCTGTTAAGTGCATTTGCATTAGTATGAAACAGGAAGTAAATAACATTCTTTGCAGCTATGCTTTAGAAAAAACCATAATATAAAAGGGTAATGATTGAAAGTTGTTACATAGGAACTTTGATGAACAATGTCACTGCTTTTTGTGGTGATTTACCATTTACATTTCTGTGACTTTGGCTAACCCCTAATAAGTAATTTATTATATGAAAAGCGTCTTTTTCACACTGTTGGGAGCATGTAAATTTTAAAGTGTTGATTTCTTCAATGCATTTGAAGAACTTCTATTAGGACTTGTTTTTACAATAGCTATTTTTGTTTGCTGGATTTACTTAAATTACTTTTCTATTTTTTGTAGTTCATAAATCATTTAATCAATCAGCTATCACGGCATCAATTTTTGAAATTAGCATGTCAATTGGAAAAGAAGACCATGCTTGGAGCCTACTCCTTGCTAAAAGTTATCGAGTTAGAGCTGCAAGGGTACCTGTCAGCAACCAAAAGTAGAGTGGTATGTCTGCAACCAATTTCATGTTAGCAATCTTCTCACCATAATGACCCGAAAAAAGGAAGAAAAAAATTAAAGAGAGAGAGAGAATAAAAATTCCCAGTTGTTTGATTGAGCTGGAATTTCGGAATTGATGGACAAAATTTTATATGTTGTAAAATTGTGGAGATCCCTGGACGGAAGTTTTATTGGAAATCCATGATTCCTTTATCATTTTTCCTTGGCTTCATTTTCCATTCAGACAAGCATTGTCCTGGAGGAACCTATATAATACTCCACAAAATTTATATCTATTTTTTTTTATAAAAAAAAAGGTGTTACTGTTAGTAATTTGTGCATGCATCGTATTAGGGCCATTGTATTGCATTGGTTCAAGCTGCATCTGATGTACCAGAACAAGGAGCAGTGGATGATCGAGACATTTTTCTCCATGGTGTTAGAGATCTTTTGAGTATCTACTCGAGTAAGTCTGCAAATTTTATAAAACATAGTGCCGTTTTTTACAGAAAAATGAAGTCTCATTTGTCGATTCTCAGATGCTCAAGTTGGTTTATCAACGTATGTATCTGCACCGGGCATTGTTCAGCAATTATCTAACCTCCATTCAGACCTGATGGCTCTGCAATCTGACCTAGAACATACCCTTCCAGGCGACAGAAATAGATGTCTTAATGAACTGTAAGTTATTCTTCCAATTCATATTCTTACTCTTTTAATGTCACCTTGAAGATGGTTTTTGAAATCAAATTTTTTGGTGTTTAAGATTTGAAACTCTTTGCTTACATCTGGATAAATACATTCTTTGCTTGCATGCCCAACTTTACCGTCCTTCAGGAAACTGAGTGCTGCTTTGAAGTCACAATTGTTCTTTGGTCCATTCCTATTCAAAGATTTCTTGCAAACTATTCTGAGGAACTGATGATAAGCTTGGCTATGAAATGATTTTGCACCTATACATAATATATAACGTTGGTTGGTACTTGATACACTTTCCGTCTGCCCTAGAAGAAATAATAAATGAAAGAGACTTGTGTCTCTGATTAGTTAGTCTGAGGGTTGAGCACATTGATTATTTAATGAGCAGAGAAGAAATTGCTGTGATTGAATTAATTTCACCAAATGTCTTCACATCGAGGTGTATGTGTGTAGTTTGTTACCAGTCTCTTATGAGGACTATCAACATTCACAATCAGATGCCATCTATTATGAATACTATCAAGTGTTTGAAAGTTCGTTATGCCATTGGACAAAATACTCCTGAATACATATATTTTACTAGATTGAACGCTTTGTTGCTGCAAGTGTCTTCCGTGCTTCACAAATAGATGGTGATGCAGTTAATGATGCTATGCACAAGTAGCATCTCACTGATATCTTTCTTTTGATATATCTCAGGTGTATCCTTGTTCAAAATTTGCAGCAATTGCTATTTGCATCATCAACCACTGCGCAACCAATACTGACACCATGGGTACAATTTTATGTTATATTCTTATAATTGTATCTTGTTACATATTTAATATTCTCTGTTGTACCTTTGGGCAAAATTAAGTTTTTTACATCCTCTGCACGCTTTTGCTATTTATATCAACTTGATGGAAAATTATGTGGGCTCTCAACAAGTATCTAGGAGTTCTGTTTTTTCTCTAGAATATTTTAACTTTCAATTATCATCGGACTTATATTTGATTTTTCTTCTAACGGCAAATTTTAGGGGTGTTATAATATTCAAAAAGACCAATAAGTTTCTATGTAACCGCAGCAAACCACGTTAATTTTGGTCTGCCTATATTGATTCATCACTCTTGTGAGCAAGCATGACCTTAATTAGACATGCTTCAACCATTAACGAGTAATCCTANTGATTCCTCTTCAATGATCTGGAATTTCTCTGAGTAGCGCTGTTCGAGAGGAAGCACTGGCTCTTATCGAAATTTACCTTTTGGCCATTATAACATTACAATCAGTTTCTTACTTTACTTGTTTCCAGAAAGATTTGCAGCTTCTTAAGATTCCGTTTATGGCTATTATACAATAATATTATATATAACATCGTTCGCAAAGAGAAAGTAAAGTGGGAGAGTGCTGGGCACGATCGCGAAGCATGGTAAGGTGTTATCATTTTACCAATCACGCCGTCCTTCATTAATTTCATAGACTGTTCGTCTTGTAAAATATTGATGGAAATTACTGGTGTCATTTCTTGGAAAATGGAGTTTTTCTGTATCTGTTTCTATCTCCATGTTCCTTTGGGTTGTGGGTGGGTTTACTAATCAATTTTATTGGTTACAGCTGAATGTTCAGTATTTAAATGAAACTATGGTTTGGGAGCCAATCCTTTTGAGGATTTCTTTCGAATCTATTTGCTTAAACAAATTGACTTACATTCACATCATTTTAATCTTCTCGTTGCTCTCGATCTCTAGACATTGATGAAGGAGCTGGATGAAATGGAAAAGGTCAATGCAAAGCTCTCAACTGCAGTTGAGGACGTGACACTTGAGCATTGCAAGAAGAATGAGGTATATTCAGTTTCATTCCTCCAGTTGCTATGTTATAGCTTTCATTATTTCTTCAGTCGAATCTTTAATTTCTTGCTAATCTTGAATTATACTTCTTCAATCATTTACAACCATGCAGATTAAGAATAATAATACTCATTTTAGAAAATTAAAAAATAAAATTTGTCAAGCTTCATTGACGGGATACAATCTTGCTAAGTTAAAAATGTTGAGAAGTGATATCTTGTGTTAATCTTTTTATCTTGAATTGTGTTTCATTGACCTGAAACTTGTGCCTGCCCTATATCTCTTACACGATGCTTACTCTCTTCCACATCCTTACTAAATGCAGATTGTAAAACATCATTCACAAGAGATAACATTCCAAAGGCGGGTCTTTGTTGATTTTTTCTGCAATCCAGAACGTTTGAGGAACCAAGTCAAGGAACTGACTGCAAGAGTCACATCTTTGCAGACATCATAACATGTACAGTTGTGTGTACGATATGTATTATTTTTTAACTAATTGAATATGCTGTTTGTCGGTTCCCATGTTTGGTTGATTATGTTTTCCTTATAAATTGGAAGTTTCTTCCTTGATCTGTTTGTGTATGGTTTGTCAATGACGATTTGCTTCATGAAAACCTCTTTTTGTGCATCTTTCACGTTGTAAAAGTATGTTGGATCATAATTTGTTTGGTTCTTGCAATATAAGAAATGACTGATTTTCTGATTTCAGAATCTTAGATTTTATTGCAGGGTTGAACTCATGTTCACTAAACTTTATTTTATTTCAAGTTGGTTATTTATAAACTCTGTTACAATTTGGTCATTCTGTAAGCAAAAACACTCTCAAGGACAAACTAGGATAATTATATATTTGCTACTTCATTTATAAATGGATGTTATATTCTCTTGGAATCTCTTATTTGAAAGTTCTTGGCATCTTGAATTTGTTGTAGTAGTTGGCTGAAGACTAGAGGCAGAAGGTGCTATGTCGAGTAAACATCCGGTCTGTTGGTGTTTTCATGGTTTAGTTTTCAGGTGTAGGTGACACTTGAATGATTTAGGATGTGTGGTTGGAGAACATATACAGAGTTTCTTTGTTTTGTCAATTTGCTTGCTGCCCTCTGCATTAACATCTTTGAGTTCCATCTCCTTGTTTTTCCTGAGAGAAAAAGTAAAACTGTGGTTAGTTTTGAGTGGAACATGAAATTAATGTTAAACTCTACGAGGGATACTGCAACAGATTAATTAGAAGCAACATGACCCAAATTACACGAGCGTTGGAAGAAAATATTTGTTTGGTAAGGTCGATTGGATAGTGGTAAGTATCAAAAAAAGTTGGTGTAACTTTATCACATAAACACGGCCGTTCTCATTTCATAAATGAATTGTTATTTTTCTACGTACTCTTTATTAGTTTTATCATTGTGTGTGTAACTTGGCGGGGCCTTTCATTGAATCAAAAGCTGAGAAAAAAAGATTTTTGAGAAAGAGAAATACGCACAACTACATGTATTTAGTCTCTCTCTCTCTCTCTCTCTCTCTCTCTCTCTCTCTCTCTCTC
>CAIGRB010155870.1:7521-31431 GCA_903798255.1 Fraxinus quadrangulata | reverse complement strand
AGGTTAGGGGATTTGTGATGCCATTTGAAAATGCAAAGCAAAGCTGTTGACCTCAAGAGAGGTTGATCCGTAACATCAAATGGATAAAGTATTTCAACGGATAATGCGAGTGGATGGACACCTAACCGATATCGTATTAGTTCAAGATAGTAAATTGTATTCATCGGCGTGGATACAATTTATAAATTCAATTAAAATCAAACATTAATTTCAATTGTAAATTCATAATTACTCATCAAATTTCTTTCAATCCACAATATTCTTTCAAATGTATGTATTGAACGAAGTAAAAAAAAAAAAAAAGGATGTAAGCAAGCATCCAAACATTATATAATTATAATACGAGACTAAAACTTTTTCGCACGCCTTTTTTGTCCCAAATTCCAATGTTGTTCCCTTGACACAGTAAAAGTAACAAGAATTGTTATTTTTTATCATTATCACATGATATTATCTTCTTGGAGCCAACAATTTCTTGCTTAAGCACGCAATAAAAACCATATTAAAAACCACTAATTAATTATATTAATATTTCTCTCATTTTTTTGCTTATATTTATTTACTAAATCCCATCAGCTTGTCGCCATTTTCAACAGACATGAGATGGCCGCAGGCAGCTTGAAAAGAAACCCCGTGCCTTCTTCTGCACAAAGAAAAAGTAACAAATAATATAAATGTTTTGCTCACTTATTAAAGTTGCTTGTTTAAAAAGTTAACACCATTGAAAGTAATCTTTTGTTTTTAATTAACAAATAAAAAAAGTTCCATTTCTAAAGGGTTACGAGGGTGATGCAACATACATAATGCAGTGTTTATAACGATGTCCACCTCCCACGGGATGAGACGGGACTGATTTCGAATAAAATATAATATATTCGAAGTTGATCCTCCTTTATGTGAGGATGTGAATACCATTATGGACGACACGTTATATACAAGTAGCATATTACTTGAGTCAATAGTTTTGTTGTGTATTAGGGTCTAAAAAAATAAATTATCTATCTGCACAGGAAGCGTTGCCACAACTTTCTGCTTTTAGTCATTGAATTTCATACTATAATTAAATAATATAAAGACAATGGCATAATGAAGATAATGAGATTAAAATAAAAGTTTTGATGTTTTAGCCTGAAAGCAGTTGCTTTACTTAAGCAAATGCTAAAATATGAAGAAAAAAAAAAGGTTAAAGATAATGTTTTTGGGAGACGATGGTGGAAGGTCACATATTAAAATATTAATCTTTATTACTTCTTTAAATTATCTTTTTTCTTTGACAATTCTCGTCAAAAATCACATAAAAAGTAATCTTTAAATCTGGAAATCGTGTATTGCACTAAGTTTTTCACCGTGGGGAGGAGGGGTGAAGAGGGCTTACCCTTTTGATTTGTGCACGGAGGAACTCCGGCGAAATCTTGTATAAATCTTCATCCACCGCCTTGGGTGGTGGTCTTGGTGGTGGTGGTGGTGGTGCCGTGACAGGAGATTTCATGTCACTGTCATAATCACTCACCACCAATGCTGCTTCCTTTTTCCCTTCTTTTTCTTGAGGATAACCGACTTTTGCCTGCATTATTACACACACTTCTTACTATACATACAACAACACAATCAAATATTCATAAAGACAACTAAAATCAGAAAAAGAGTTACTTACTCTGCCGCGAGGAACAACAATCATGGCCGGAGTAACAATATCATTCTCATACAAATCACCGGTGACGTACAAATCCCGGTCGTCATCGGAGTAGCTATTCCTGAAAACCCCAGCTTGTCTTGAAGATTCAAAGCACTGTGTAAATGGAAGATCATCATTGCAATTCCAGCTACCAAAAGCTGGAACATGGCTCCTCCTATAGTAAAATTCCTACACATCATCAAGAAAAATAAACAAGTTCAAAATCTAAGTCATATATTTTACTGCAAATTGCTTCAAAACGAGACCTTACACTTACATCCATTCTTTGTCAATGAAGAATGTTCAAGAAACCTGGTAAACTATGAGATTGACTTGTGAGAGAGAGGTGTAGAGAATTTGAAATGAACTTTTGTTCTTTCTATCAGTTGTCACTTTCCAATACGTGGGCATAGGGAATTTAAAGAGGAATGGGAGAAAATTCTATCATAAAATTCAATTAAAATGAAGTGGTGTCTTTTCTTTGTTTCTTCAGTGGATTAAAAAAGTAGTAAAAGGACTAAAGAGTGGGGTAGGAGTACATATCATCCGTATGACTTCTACTGCAGTGTACAGAAGCAAAAAGGAAGAAAGCAACAAGCCCAGATACCTAAGTTTAAACAGTAGTAGACAAATAGACAAACAGGTAAGGTGTGAGGATAGGGGGGTAAGGACAAAAGAGGTGTTCTTTGCTTTACCTTTACTTTATCCGGTGGAAATTCGTAGATCACTTTTATCTGAAGGATTCATTGCTTTGTCTCTTAAGTGTATATTCCAACATCATTGTCAAGTATTTACACACAGAAGAAATGGAGATGATATGAGATGACTCAGGCTACATGTAAAATCACTTATTTGATACTCTCATGTCAATCCATTTTAAAAAAAAACTGTTTTTTATAACACAAGTTGAAATTTTGACAAAATATGATTGTCAACCAATGTTGTACGCTTAGATTTATTCGATATGAAATACAATCTACGAACTTCATGACAAATATTAGAGACATTTCTCATATTTGAAAAAGTTGCATTAACTTTCTCTATTTCTAATTTTCATAATGATATTTTAGGTATATCACTCTCATTTATGTCTCAAAAAGTGGCAGATGATGCATATGATACTTGAAACTAAAAATATGAAAGGTTAAATTATGATGCATATGATACTTATAAGTTGTGGATTTTGTAAAAGTAACACATAAATTATGATTATGGATAAAGAATATAACTTTGCTAGACATGCATGGAGTATGATGAATAATGCCCACTTAAACATGAATTTTGAGGGAAGATCGCAAACATCATCCCAATTTTTTTATCAATTTTCACACTTTTTTCTCCAATCTTCATTTCTTGACAATACCATCTTTAATTTCCAAGCATTCTAAAAAGCCACTAAAGTGGTATGAAAAGGGCGACGTTGCCATGTCAATAAGGGCGAAGGAGGGTCAACATGAGGACTACAAACCTCACATTTTGAACACATATCAAAATATATAAAATACAATAATGAACGACTACGGGAAGCGTTCTCTTTATTTCATAGTCACTAATTGAATTAACAAATCAATTGCACTTTTTGCAAAAATCATATTACTATTTACAACACACGATGTTTCGAAATTTTTCTCATTTAAAAAACCTGACTTATTTAACTGTCCAAGTGCAATTCAAATTCATTTATTTTTCAAATATGGTCTTATATGGCACAATTTAAAAAAAAATGATGAAAAAACAAATGGCATTTAAAAGTGTGTATTGTTTTCAAATATTGAAAAAGGCTTTTCCTCTAAAATTTCCCTTTAAGAAATGGAAAAAATATGAACATGTTAAATCTAAAATGGATCTGCCCACTGGTTCTCGGATTCCTAAGTGGATCTTGCCAATTGGTTCTGGATCCAATCACCTAGATTTGCACAAAACAAGTAATTTTGACTAACATCTACTGAAGTCAAACTTAGCTTTTCAATGAACTGTCTTTGACTTTATAATTTTGACTAACATCCAATCACCTCTTACGTTTGTACTGTCTGAGTGCTCCACAATCAAAAACAAATTTTATTGCTTAATATTTATAATATCAAGAAAATTATCCATAATTGTCTAATCAGAGCCACCTTGATCAAGCAAGGAGCCTTCAACACGAGTAGGAGAAGAAACGAAAGATCTCGACTTCAGAGTTGTTTTCGTGTACCCACAAACTAGAAAAGGGGTCGCGGAATTTGTAGATAACAAGTACGAAAAAGTTAATGAAATCATAATTTTAATTTATTTGCATTATATCCTCTTGAGACAAAGCATAACACAGCTTTTTTTTTTTTTTTTCCCCGATGAAGATGCATGGATAGAAGCGATAGATGACCAAAGTAAAAGTACATATAGATTTATCCTGCCCAGCCATAGACTTTACGTGTCTAAATGTTTGGGGGTATGATGACGTTGTGAACCATATCACCACTTTTATAAGAGAGGATAAAAGAGCTCATGTAAGGCGGACAACATAGAGAATAGATGATCCATCAAAAGATGGAAGTAAAGATGCATGAAGAGGTGGACAGGATTGAGCCTTGTTTGGTTTGCTAAAATTCAGATTTTTATAAAAGTTGATAAAACGTGGATTAAAATTTTGAAAATCTTGTGGGTCTTCTCTCCATTTGCTTGGCCTGTGTTTGCTCTTCTACCCTCTCTTGCAAAGTAGTGATCTTATCCTTCAAAACGTAATATTATCTTACGTATTTAGACGAGTTGAGTATACATGAAGAATGATGGGTAGGATTAAACATATAAATACCACTTTTGCTTGGCCATTCTAGGAATTCAAGTGAGTTAGGATGAATTCAAACGAACTCGAGCAACCGTCAAGGGACCACCCAATATGTGAAAAAAATAAAATAAAATTTTGACAAAGCCAACACAGGCGGCCACCATGGCTTGTCGAGTGTTGGCTCTGCATTAGTTGCTTCTACTTTTATCCATGTGTCTGTATCAACAAATGATTGAACATAATCCTTGTTTGGTGTGTTAAAAATCAGATTTTTAGATATTTTGATAAAAGTTGATAAAATATATGATTGAAAAGTTGATAAAGTTGTGAGTCTCGTCACGATTATCTCCTCTCCATTTGTTTTGCTTGTGTGGGCTTCTCTTTCTTTTTTTAGAAAATAGTGATCTAATCGTCCAAAACATGATCTTAACTAAAGTACATATACCACGTGTTGGGTATACATGAAGAAGTATGAGTATGGTTAAAAACATAAATACGACTTTTTTTTTTTGATGACCTGGGTATTTAAACTTCACCCGATTAATTTTGAGGAGTGGCGGCATTTCCTCCCGATTCGTTCTAAATGACATAAATACTACTTTTACTTGGGCCATTGGTCGTTCTATCCATGCGTGAGTATCAAACAGAGGTTGTGATGGCAGGTCAAGGCGGTGCTTTGCCTCAAGAGTAGATTGACATTTTTCTAGTAAAGAAATAATTGATAACAACCAATTAACCATAATGCAAAATAAACATAAAATTTTACTTGTACTAACGATTCTCTACTTGTTAGATAACATAAACATTGGAATGTAAATATAATAGAAATTGAATGTACCACAATCAGGAGGAAGATAGTCGAGGGACTCTGCATTGGCAAAGACTGAAGTTTCTTGGTGTTGCTCAACCGCTTCTCCGCCATGGACGACGGCTTTTCCAACTTGGAGATGGCACATGCAAAAACTGTTATTAATTAGCAAATGTGCGATTGAAAATACATTTTAACAAAAGATCTCAATTTTAATTTTAATAAAGGTCCTCAATTTTTGCTCATTTACACTTTTATCCTCAACTTTTTTCCATCATATTTTTATCATCAACCTCCTATTAATTAACAAATTTGTCCTTAGTGATGCCAAAAAATTCGTTAGGAATGAGTAAAAAGATTTAGTTGTCCCTTGTATTTTTAAATAACACAACGATATTTGAAAAACGACGTCATTGGAGAAACTAATCTTGATGTACCCACAAAATTGATTCCAAATCTAATAGTTCACAAAAGAGAAATATGGACAGCAATTAGATGATCATTTGATGCTATTTTTGTCAATTTCCCCAATAAAAACTGTGTTCACTAATTAAGCTTGTTAAATTTTCGGATATAAGTTTCAAATTGATCCCATTAATGGGTTTGACTAACAGAACTTATGAATATACAGTCCAAATTCCATGTTTGACCAATTGGAATGCTTTAAAACTCGACCTAGGCATGGATTTGAAAAAAAAAAGTAAAGAGTTGACGATCAAAATGGTCAACCAGAATTAAATAAATTATAATACAAAATTCATTATGTAGTCAATCATACCAACTCATCAACTATACAATCAATTATAAGTATTGGAATTATTCTTGTTGTGCATAATTTTTTATTGAATTAGTTACCGCCCATGGGCTCGGTAATCAATTCGGTAAAAAAATATATACTTGTAGCATGGTTGTAAATATTGTAGCAAACATATTGTAATGAAGCATATAAATAATCAACTTGAAATAAAATTATATTTACTAAAAACATGGGTTTTTTTTTAATCCAAATCAAATGGGGAGTAAGATTCTGAAAAATAGTAAACCAATTGTTTCTTATATTGCAAGAACCAAATATATTAAGTCCATGTTTGACCTTATTTTTCTAAAACACATTTTTACTTCAAATCATTCTTAATCGCACATTTCACGGAACCTATAATTTTTTTGAAAAATATTTATTGTATATCACCATTTACATAACATTTTATAGATTGATGAGGTGTTAAAAGGAAAATTGGTGAATTCGTTTCTTTCTTTTTTTTAGTTGATGAGATTTTGACTCAATCAAATCTTGACACATCATGAGTTGATAAAAAAATATATAAGTTGTGATGTGCATATAGTACAACCGAATTATTATTGACTTCTTAACCACGCGATTTATCAATTTTATCAAAATCTACTAAAAAATTAATTTCTAACTAAATCAAACTAGAAATATAGGTTACTAATGATTTAAGAATTTGATTGCTAGTCCAACCCGGCCCAATCTCTCTCATTAACAAGTAGCTCAGTCTGCTTTAGCCCAATAAATGCTTAATCCATTTTTATTTTTTTTTTGAGATGATCCCAATGATTTGAATAATGTTAATCGTACATAATTTAGTTACACAATGATTTACGTACAGAACACGTGTCAAAAAAAGAGTGGTGAATTTTTTTTATTTGATTAAAGAAATTTTGACTCAATCATATCTTAACATATCATGTGTATGTGCACCATTATATACATCTAGCACAATTAAATTGATTTAATTAAACTTTGTTACGATCAGACTTATTTGGAATTCTTTCTTTTTTCTCAAACCTAAAATAAAGGATTCCTTTGAAATACAAGGAATAATTCCTCCACTTCACGAGTGCCTTCCTTTCCCTGCAAAGAAGTAAAATGATTAGAAATTGAATTAAAACAAACTATTATTAGCCCTCGTTTTCAAAAAATCATTATTTTTTCTCAAATTCATTTTCAACCACATATTTTACCAAAAGAAATAATTTTACACATAAATTCGAAAATTTTCCTCGCTTTTTAGCCACACATTTTTTTAAAAAATTACTATTACAAAATTTATTCTTCCAAAAAATGGGACTCAAACAAACCCTAAATATTTTACGTGGGGAAGATTACTTTCATTAATTTAGACGAAATACAAATACTATAAATTAACATGAGATGGTTAGCGCTCCTAGTTTCACAAAGCCAGCGGTTTCGAGGAAAACATAGACACCGACAGTTGAATAAAAAATTAAGTTGATTAATACGTACGTACCTACACAATTAAGCAACAATTAATTTAATTATTATATATAATTTTCAGAAACGTGTAAACCACACGATAGGAGCCCACTGCTTTATTAATCCAAAATTTAAAATAATTATTATGTTAACCTTATATAAATACCATTAAATTAAGCCCTCGTTTGGTTAAGCTAAAAAACTTCTTAAAATCTAAGTCAAAATCAACAATTAATTTTAATTACACACTTCAAAGAATTCACAACTTTTCAATTATATATTCTATCAATTTTTATCAAAATTTAATTTTTTATCTAAATCAAACAGGGCTGAGTTTTATTCACGTCGATTACATAAATATTGGTTTCGACACTCAGTCTGTCGAAAAATATTATTAAATAATTAGAATTTTAACAATTACGACAAGCTAAGATATGAATACTTTTTTCTCATTTCGTTTGATTCGTCGTTATATTTATATGAAATAATTAGATTCTTGACAATTATTATGTGCAAAACAATTATATTAATCCAAAACAATTAAAATAAATATTATCTTTTTTCTTTGCCATCTGTGTTTGTCTGTTAAGGGCATAGAAATTCTCCGCTGCATTCTTTGATAAATTTATTTACTTGCAGGACAAAGGCCACAGCCTATCTGATATATGTAGGAATATTTTAATATTAAGATAATAATAATAATTTACGGGAGATTAAACCAAAATTTAGTAGAAAAGTTGGAGAGAGTTGGTGAAAAAGTCACAACTAATCAATGGATAATTATTAAAGAGTATACTCAAGTTTTAGGATTGTCTCCCTGTATTAATTCTGTCAAAAAAATTCTGTACCTTTAGAAAAATTCAAGTTATAGAGGTCGAACCAATCTCATTCTTCGTAATCTAGTACGTGCACATCTTCATTGAACACCTTTTAAATTTCGCCTTAAATGTTCATATACATGCATATATTATAGGGGTGATTGAGTTATTGATTTTTTTTTTCTTCGCAGTATTTTTTCTTTCTAAATAACAATTTTATTTACTCAGCACTTGTTTGAGTTCCATTTTTAAATCAAAATGAATTATTGAACAGTGATTTGACCTTATTTCAATCACACATTCTTCAATAAAATAATATTACAAGCAAATTCAAAAAAAATTCTTATTTTTTAACCATATATTTTCCATCATAATACTATTGCAAAACACATTTTTTGAAAAGAATGAGACTCAAACAAGCCCTTATTTAGACCCTGTTTCGTGGATATTAAAATTAGATATTTAGTATATTTTGATAAAAGTTGATAAATGTGTGACTGAAAAGTCGTGGATCCCATAAAATATGTAATTAAAATTTATTATTGACTTTGACTAAAATTAAAATCTAAATTTTAATTCGTGTCAAACGAGGGCTTAGTTTTCGAGTATAATTATAATTAAATCTTTTCCGAGAATCTATAATTACTTTGTAAATAAGTAGTAAGCAATTGATATGACGAAAGAAGAAAGCAAGAAATCAAACAAATATTTATATATTGGAAAATAGTTCGGAGGTAAGCTTCCTTTGTCTTTTCATGAATTCTTGGGTACATAGGTAAGATTCAATGAATGTGGTACTGCCATAATGCCATTCTTTTCTTATTTTTTTGGACCGTATAAAATAATTTCATAAAAGGTGCCTAATTACAGGAAAAAATTGAATTAAATATTAGTTTTCCATAAGTTTAAATTGACTATATGTACTTTTTTTTTTTTGGTCACGTAGTTCGATTTATTGCCAGGTGTATTAGAAGATTTAAAGTAATTAGACTTAAAAACGTAATGTTTGACTAAATTTTATTAGTTGTCCACCTATAGTGAAGCCCTACTTATTTGTCGGACTTGAAACTTTTTACGGTAAAAATAGGTAGCGGCGTAAATTCGTGATAAATTTAAATTTTTAGATGAAATAATACAATATGGTATTAAACTTCAATTGATAAAAAAAAATGTATCTTGACAATATGATAGAGGCGTTATCGAACTAAAATCTTGATAATAAATTTGTATTGTTTTTGTACAACTCAAGTTTTGAGTAGATGAATCAATTAGGAAGAAAGAAAGAAAGAAAAAGTAAGTTTTGATTACTTAATATTGAGTTATTTTATGGAAGAAAAAATGAGATATCAACCAGAATTTGCTATTTGTGATGGAAGCAATAGGAAAATATAGCCTAAACCTTTTTTTTTTTTTTAAATAGCGATAGCGATTTCCCTTTTTTTTCCTTTTAAAAGGAAAATATAGCCAAAACTTTTGACCTTTTGCTGGATCACTAATACTTGTCACTTTCAATCTTAGCAGAAAAAAAAGGAGAAAAATAAATGGAATTTAGTAAAACTAGTAAGCTTCTAATAAGTATCGTCTGACGTTGGACATTTTGACATGCGAACTCGCATTATTGTAAGTTATTGGTATCGTTTGAGATATTTATCCGAGCCTTCGATATGGAATCATATGTTATAAAAACTTTTCAAGATTTTGATGATACCGAATGTTCTATTTGTTAAAAAGGAGGAAATTCTTTTTCAATGACCTTATTTCGAGCGTTCTTATGATGATAATGTGAATTTTAGTGGAGTAGTGTAGTTGTGATCATTTCAAGTAAGAAAGATCTCTGGGATCCTTCACTCTCGTCAACCAAAAAATAGAAAAAAGCTCTGGGATCCTTGAAGATGAAGACAAAGAGAGGATGTGAATGAGGTTCAACCAACGATTATGAGGGCGTTAGACCTGTCTTCTATTATTATTATTATTATTATTATTATTTGATGTCTAGTTATTAAAAAAGACAAAGCGATTTATTATATTAAAAAAATGTAATGTTATTTAGTAATTTTAATTACTTGAGCAATTTGGTAACGTGTATTAGGTGTAACAATACAAATGAAGACAATTAAGATTAAACTACTATATAAGTTTGAATTGTTTAACAATGTGATTGATTGCATATTGTACTGAGATGTACCAATGCACCCGTGAATTCTAAATAATTAATTATTAGAAATTCAAATAATATGTTTTGCTTGTAGGATATGTCCAATGTATTGTATATTTTTTTAAAAAAATATTTTTGAATTATTGAATATAAAAATATTGTTGGCGGGGACAGGATGGGAATTCAACAGGAATTGTTAAAATTAAAAAATAAATAAGTTAAATGCAAATTAATTGTACTAAAAAGTTACTTTTGCTTGACCTGATTTTCAAATTTACTTAGTTTCCTAATAAAATTTACATTTTTGAAACTAAATCTTTATTTATTTTGTGAAAAAGTAAATTTTAAATACACCTAAACATTCTTGAAAAGTGCAAAAAAAAAGTCGAAAAATCAAGAACTACACATACAATTTAGGGTTTAAAAATTCAAACATCAAGAATTCAATTCTCTAATTTACACTAAAATAATTCTCGTTGATATAATGCATTTATCTATATAGTATTCGACTTTTACATTTTTGTCTTCTTTTTTCTTCTCGATTATCATTGTACATAATGAGAAGGCAATCATTGAAAAGATGGTTGATATGATCCATTCGACTCATGAGGATTCGCAAATTAAGATTAGTATTGTATAATCCGATAAGAATTGTAATAAATAAATAAAATTTAAAAAGTGATAATAAATAGTATTATTCCCCGCATGCATGACGCCATGCCGGGTCAGCCATGCAATGTCTCCAAAAATTGAACTTTTTCTAAACTGCCCTACTCCAATTAGTAGATGAATGCATGAATATTCTTTAATCAAGTTGAAGAAATACATGACAAAAATAGACATCATTTCACCTGAGTTGTTATTAAAGCTTTTTTTTTTTTTTTTGAAATATACGTGTTTTTATGTAGTGAGTGTTAGACCATTCAAAATTAAAATGTTCATAAGATGAAAGTAACAGAAAACGCTAAATGGATAGGTGGGGTCATACTTTATATACGACGATAATGAATGAGACTATACGTCAATAAGCTGAGTGTTGATTGAAGATAAACTGACGGAAAGACGATTGCAGTGGTTAGCACTTGTTTGGAGTTACTTAAAGATTTGAAACGATGACAAATAATCTCTAATTCATTTGAGAGAGAGAGAGAGAGTGTGTGTGTGTGTGTGTTTCATACGGAAAGGAGACATCAGCCTTGTATCATATTTATCACTTGACTAATCAGCCTTTTCTTTCCCTAAATTATGCTAAAGAAGTGACTAGGGATAATGAATCTGTCATCAATTTGCAATTAAAAACCTATAAATTGAATGTAAAATGATAATTTTTAATGATTGCTCTCTCTTTAAGATCTTGTACATGGACACAAAGAAAGGTAAATTAGCATTGCTAATCTTTCTTCATTCAGAAGAAAGAGGAGCAATTCTATAGCAGAGCTAGCATTAAAAATGGGAAAATCATCTCATTAAAATCGATTTTTATTGAGCAATCGGAATCGTCTAGTTGCGCTTAGAAGATGTCTCGTTCTAGAAAAAACATTTTACGATTGATTTGCCGAAATTGGTGTCAAGATAATTAATTTTATCAATTTTTAACCATATATTTCATCAATTTTTTCAAAATGTACTAAAAATTTAATTTTATTATTCAAACCAAACGAGAGTACGTAAGATAAGTATCCATTTCAGCTTTTCTTGACTTTATCTATGCTGGTTGACATCTAGTGGGATAGTTAAAGAGAGTGCAACAACCTCACGTAAAATAATTAATGCTTTTGGTTGAATATTCTTTCTTCAACTTGAAGAAATAAATGACAATAACAAATTCCTAAATTCATTTCAACTTAGGTAGAAAAAATAATTTAAATCAATAAGTCTAATACTTAAGCTTTTAATTAGTAGGGATTAAAATCAGATTTTGCTAAAATTTAATGAAATGTGTTGTTGAAAAGTTGTAGGACCCAATAAATATATTGTTGAAATTAATTATTGATTTTGGCTTAAATTAAAACTTGAATTTTAATTTACACCAAACATGGGCTAAAATATGATAAAAATCTCTAATCAAAGTTAACAACTAATTTTAATTATACATTTTACAGAACCTACAACTTTTTAATAATTTATTTTATTAATTTTTACTAAAATATATTAAAATTTTAATTTTAATCGACATCAAACATGGACTTAATATGTTAATTTTTTATTTAAGTCTCGTCGACACTCTGTTTCAAGCATTTTTCTTTACGCAACATATATCTTTCTTGTGAAAGAAACCTATATCAAAGGAATTAAAACGGGAGAAAGGTTAATAAACTAATTAGAAATTTATTTCTCTAATTATATTAAAAACGATTGGTTTAATGAATATTATATCAAATTGGAATTAAAAACCTTCATGTTGCAACTTAGAAACTGCAAATCTAATGCAAACTGATACTTTTTTAAAGATGGATATCTCTTCAAGATCTTGTACATGGACATAACCTCCCAAAGAAAGATTGATTGTACTAACGTTAATGATGTGCCGAAATCACTATTATTGGCTATTTTTATATTACACTTAGACGAATCATTAACATATAATTATATAGCCCATGTTTTGGTAGTGATTAAAGTTCAGATTTTGATCTAAATCATAGTCGATAATCAATTTTAACCACATATTTCACAGGTCTCACGATTTTTCATTCACACATTTCATCATTTTTTATTAAATTTATTAAAAATTTGATTTTAATCCCCATCAAACGGTAGCATAACAGTGAGTAGAGTATCGTTCCACGATGATTGGTTATTGGTTGTACTTTAATTAAAACTTGTTTCAATAAAACACACAATTAAGACTAGAGTTTTGAATTTGAGTTTTCTAACCAATAGTAAAACTATAAAAATTAATAAAAATGGAGAAAACGAGTATTTAGGTAGAAATTCGTTAAGAAAATAGTTAGGAGTCCTGTTTTTACTAATCTACTCACATTCAATTCATATTTTGGTTCGATTATTATGTCATCATTCATTAAAATCCGTATAAAATATTAATATTCATTTCTCGAGTACTTGTTAACATATCCCTAATTATCAAACTTTCGTATCTCGATAAGTAGTTTGACAAAAAATTGTGTTTTAAGAACATAGGACAACCACATGAATAAGTAAAAAACGAGACCTCTCAATTTAACAATAAAATCATGAAAAGCAAGATTCTGCGTTCTAACATGCAATATCTCACTATAACGTATAAGAAATATCATCTAATTTAATTCTCATAGTTAACAAAATAAATCAATCACGTCAATTCAATCCACTTTGAGCTTCGGATAATATCAAGTTGAATCCCTAATATAAAATTTTAAATTATTATTTAATTAATTTTTTTTATCGTATAATTATTCGACCCATGAAATTAAACTCAACACCAACAAACACTTTATTGATTATCTTTTTAGGAGGATTTTAATGCATTTGTTGTTAGTATTTGAACCATAAGAATTAGACCAAAACCCAGAATTGGAACCAATAGAATCATTTTTATTTGTTATTATTACTTTTTTTTGAAAATTGGTTAGGGAAAATTACATAATTACAATACATTAAAAATATGACTTCATATTTATCATACATTTCGCCTTCATTCTAGCTATTTTCTGGTCACACGGCAGTGATGAATTATTGCTTCAAACCGCATCAACATCGATAAGGGTGGTTATATATCTATGTTAATTGTGATCGATCGTGAACAAATCCGTCTTCATTGTGACTGTTCGTGACTAAATCTGTCTTGCTCACATATAGTCACAGTTAAAGACTGACATGGTGTCGACAGTCCCAATTAAGACAAATTTGGTTACAGTTGATCATAAATATCATAGATCTTGTCACAAATAATAACAGCATACACAAATTTGGTCACGAAAAATCACTGTTAAAAAAACTTGTTCACATACGTCACAAACACATATAGTCAATAGGTCATGTCATGCTAAAATTTCATGAAATACACCACGGTCATCTTCACCTCCACCTCCATCTCCACACTATCAAACTGATCTATTACAGGTAAAACTCCACTGCTGTCGATACCACCCAAGTAGGCCACCACCTTAAATCCACAACCTCTTCACCAACTTTACCTTAAATCCACCTCATATCTATGTCACACCCAAATATCCATCCTATTAGATTTCGACGAAAAACTAATGCAAAATACATATGGCTATCTTCATTTGTGCATCTGTGTTTTCATGTATATATAGAGAGGGAGTTTGTGTTTGTCAATAAAGAAAGAAAAGGTTTTTGTAGAGAGAGAGAGAGAGAGAGAGAGAGAGAGAGCTTGTATCAGTAAAAATAAAAAAGAGAGTCTTTAATATCTTTGTAATGATGTGGGGATGGGTAGGACAAATCATGCTTGGAATAATGTTATTTATTATTATAATAATGAAATATCGATAATATGGCATTCTGTGTGAAATAATATGATTGACATTTCAATTTTATGAGAGAGAGAGAGAGAGAGAGAGAAATGTGAGGGATAATGAGTTGATACATCACCAATATTTCATTATCTTGATCATAAATAGTATTACTCTTTTGCATGTCTCACTAAAGATAGTGGGAGGATATATTATAGTGGGGGTATATATAAATTGGTATATTAAAATATAAATATCTTCATTATCACATGATTTGTGAAATTAAAACTAATACACCTTATTTTTGAATAATATACTTTATATGTAGGATTTTGAGTAATTTCTCATAGTTTAAAAATAATTTATGATGATCCAATTAAGTAATTAACCAATTTTCAAATAGTTCCATTACCAAAGAACCAATCCATTTCGAATCTCATGGAATCAGAACTAAATCGAACCACATCCAGACCTAATTATAAGACGACGAAACAAGTTAAGCGTTAATCTAGATAAATTTGAATCAACTATGTAAATTTTAGCGTACCATTTTCTCTTATAACATATTTAATTAAGATGCTGTAACATTAAAAAAAAAAAAAAAAACTTACATAAGACTTCTTAAAACATGTTCACAAATATAAATTGTCATCTTACTTTATCTTCATGCTTATCTATTTTAGTACGTCTACTAATATATCTTATCATTATCGAAACGTTATATTACCTAATTTGTATAGTAGTTGAAGTTAGTGTCTAGCTACGTTTTCATGATCTTAGCACACTCGTAGATATCTTAGTCAAATATTATTGTCTAACCCGATTAGTTTCTCATATTTAATTTAATAATCTTAAGTACACTTTATTTGCAAGTCAGGCCGGAAAATGCATACAAAATGTTGAAATAGTGTTTCACTTGCAATATAAGAAATATAAGGGAGTAAATTGTTATTTTCTTTAAAATGTAAATCCGACCTAATCCGATTGAACCGGGGAAGTTGGAATTAATGCAATCATTGACCTTTGCCTTTTACACGTTAACCATTTTCCCAAGAAAAATATCAGGGAAAAAATAATGGGAATAGTTTTCAGAAAAGCCATTGAACTTTCAATTTGACTACAAAAAGACACCGAACTTTCCAAAATTGCCTAATTTAGCCTTATTGTATAAAAATGCCATCGCACATTTAATAAACAAGCACTAAGAATTTGAAATTTTAAGGGGATAGCAAATAGTAGAAATATAAAACAAATCTTTATTGTCAACGGTTTTTTTTTGAATTGTCGAATCAAGTTCACTTTGAATCTTACTTGGTATAATATAGAGGTATTTATGACATAATGTGACAATTTATTATTGTTGACTTCAAAAAATGCGTCAAGAATCTCGACCACCTCCCTGTTGAAGCAGGTCAAAGTATAAGCCCAAGAAGAGGTTGCACGAGATTACTTAACTCGTGTTTGGTAGCAATTAAAATCAACATTTTAATATCAATATCAATAATTAATTTTAACCACACATTTTATAGGACTCACAGCCTTTCAATCACATATTTTATCATATTTTATTAAAATCTACTAAATATATTATTTTAATCCCACCAAACAGGGCTTAATTTAATAGGTCCAATCCAATTGAATAATCAATGTCGAGTTGACCAATATAATACCCCATCCATCATGTGGATGCCACACACTTTATGGATATAGCAATTATTTTTACAGTAAAGTGATAAACGTAATTGTCATGAAAACAACTTATTACTAGATTAATCAATTCGAAATAATATTCATAACACATTGTGACATCGAGTAAAGACTCTGGGTTCTAGTAAACTATTGTACATCAATTTCATTAGGAATTATAGTTTTAGTGTGTGGATATTTTGCAAAATTCTCCATTTTCTTTTACCTCGAATTTTTGACGTTACATATTAAATAACATTCATTATCCAAAAATTGTGGTAAAAATTCTCAAATTCAACTGGAATTTATGGAAATAAGGACCAAACTAACCATTTCAAAAAGATAGAGGGCTTCATTAAACTTTTTCCGACAAAGTAAGTGCAAATGGATTTATGGAAATAAGGACCAAATTAACCATTTCAAAAAGATGGAGGGCTTCATTAAACTTTTTCCGACAAAGTAATTGCAAATGGGTTCATATTATAAAGCAAACACCAAAAATAATTGAAAATTAACCCTCTAACAATTTACTTCAAAACTTTTATTTGATTATTCTTTGACTTTAACAGACAACTTCTGCTGACTCAATCATTGTTAATTTATAATACAACCCTTTAATTTACAGGCAAATTGGGAATTAAAAATAAAGTAAAAGAATGTGAAATTCGAGTACCAAAAATCGATTATTTGAATAAATTATGGGCAAAAGAAACAAAAATTTCTCTATATAACATCACGCACACCCTTCAATTTTCCTTCCCCTTTCCTTTCCTTTTCCCTTCCCTTCTCTTAGTTTTCCTTTTCTTGCCCAAACACGATATTTTCCCTTAGCCATTTGTCCCTGCAATTCCTGCATTGCTGTTCTGTCTATATATGCATTAAGAATATTATAATTCTTCCTTAATTTAAGCTCATTCCTGAAAAAAATCCCTTTTTTTTGTTGAATTTCATCTGGATTTTCATTCCTGATGGATAGAGTGATTTCTGAAAGCTGGGATTCGCCATTGCAGTTTGGAACCACTTGGAATGGACTGAATTTCACTGCAGTGCAATCTTTTCTTGACGCCAACTGGGACAAGACTTGTACAGATCAATTTACACATTTTGAGCCAGTTTTAGGCTCCAATTCAAGGTTCTCAAATGATTTTGCCCTCCGGGAGTTGATTGGGAAGTTGGGTATTGGGAATTCCGGCGGGTTTCCGGCGACTGCAACCGCCGCCACTGCCGCCATGGCAGCGGCTACTAACGCTAATAGTACCAACAATACTTGCTATAGTACGCCCTCAAACTCTACCCCTAAGCTGCATTTCCCGATTCTTGATCAAATTAACGTGCGCCATTTGGGGAATTCACTGCCTCCGACTCCTCCTCTGCCTGCACTTTCCTGTGATCCAGGTTTCGCGGAGAGGGCAGCCAAGTTTTCGTGCTTTGGCAGCCGGAGTTTCAATGGTAGAACAAGTCCATTTGAATCAAATAATGCTATGTGGAACGGGAATTTAACCCGAGTTTCGAGTAGTCCTTCTCTTAAACAAGCTGGATCTCCGGTGGAAAACAAGAATTTGAATCAATCACAGATGGAATTTAGGTCTCTTAATGGGATGGTTGATAAGAAATGGAGTAAATTATCAGGGGCAAGTGTCAATTCTAATGAGGAATCCTCTGTTTCTGAGCAAATCCCAAGTGGAGAATTATGTTCAAAAACCCCAAATGAACTCAATACCAGGAAAAGGAAAGCTGCTTCTAAAGGAAAAGCCAAAGAAGATACATCAACTTCAGCTAAGGTATAGGTATTTTGTCAATCTATTTGAAGTGTGAAATAATAGAAAACGCTGTAATTATAGAACAAGACTTTCATTTCAGGGATTTGAAGATTACAACAATCCAAAAACGAAGCGATCAAAGCCTCAAGCAATTAGCAAAAATGAAAATGATGATTTTAAAACGGAGGAGGAAGCTAAGCGAAATCCAAATGGCGCTGAGGATGAAAGTGAGAAACAAAAGGCTAATCAAAAGCCCGAGCCACCAAAGGATTACATTCATGTCAGAGCAAGAAGGGGCCAAGCCACCGACAGCCACAGTTTAGCAGAAAGAGTAAGTATTGTAGACAATTTCTTCAATAATACATTGAATCATATAATGCGATCGCCATATTGTAATGGCAGTTGTCAAGATTAGATGTTAGTACCGAAATCATGTAGCTGACCCTAAAATTATTGAGAACAATGCTTAGCTTGTTGTTGATCACCATGTTGTGATATTCTTCGTTATCGTTTGATTAGGTTCGACGAGAGAAAATCAGCGAAAGAATGAAGCTTCTCCAGGATCTCGTACCAGGCTGCAATAAGGTTTGCAGCATTGCTTGCTAATTTCAAATATTCAATTTGTTGAATTACTATATCAAGTCCATCAGTAATGTTCCCTTGAAAAATTCACGTTTTAGGTGACTGGAAAGGCTCTAATGCTTGATGAAATCATTAACTATGTTCAGATGCTGCAACGCCAAGTTGAGGTGTAAATTAGAATACATTAAAAGCTTGTCGTATAAAATGTTTGTTTTAGATTTCAACTTTTGTTGGGCTAATGGTGTTTTGGACTAAAATTTCTGCAGTTCCTGTCTATGAAATTAGCCTCAGTAAATCCAAGACTGGATTTTGAAATGGAAAATGTTCACTCCAAGGATGTGAGTAAATTTTACCTTGGTGAATATATTATTCTTTATGTTCGAGTAGATCTAGCAGTGAACAGAATGGAGTCGAGAAAAAAGATTCATTTAGCCAAATCAAAATTTATTTTCGAAGATTTGGAGTTTCTGAAATATGATTTGTTGGATGTCCATTCAGATATTTCAAGAAAAAGGAAACCTGCCCCAACAAATGTACCCTTTGGATTCCTCAGCATCGGCATTCTACAATCATCAGCCCCAGCAGAATGTACAACTACATGATACCCAAATTTCCAGGGGACCATTGGATCAATGTTCAATGGACCCTTTAGATGGCCACAACCCAGGAATTCAATTATCTTCGATTGATGGATTTGGTGAAAGTCTTCCTCGGGTAATCTACTGTTCAACAACTCAAAAATCTTGTTCATAATGCTGTTGAGTACTCACATTGAACATACACTAAAATGTATGAAGAAATAATTTTTTTACATATTCTGATATTTGTATCGACCTCGTATTTCCAGTTCCCAGCATTCAGTGGCCATGATTTGCAAAGCATTATTCCGATGGGTTTCGGCAAGGATCCTGTTAAAGAGACTGCATTTCATTCAGATAACTTTCATGGTAAAGACAAGAAAAGAATCAGAAAAATTACAGTGATTAAATATTGATTTAAAACTTGTCACTCATAAGTACTTGTTTTATGCAGTTCCAAATCAAACATCCCACATGAAAGTTGAGCTGTGATCACCATTTGTTTATGCTCTCTGCTGTATGCCCGAAAGGAGAAAGAGGCTGCTGTAAATACAAAGATAATTTAGTACAAGATGATCGATAATTCGAGGAAATTTTCTTTTTTCTGTCTTAGTTTCGTTCTATGCATTTCATTTCGATATTGTACTTGATGAATTCCTGTTTCCAATTTTTTATGAGGCAATTTTACAATTAACCATTGTGTAATCCTAGAAGCAGATGCCTCTTTCTGGTGCAAAGTCTTAACAGCACCATATATGTACTCTTATATAATGTAAGATATTCTTAGTGGAAATGAGAACTAATCTTTCCATGGCCTCTCTTTTTTTTTTAGCCGTCGACATCTCAATTATTGGCTTGTTTGATAGTTTAAACTAAGCAGGACTAAAGAAGGAAAAGTAATTAAACTCTTATCTTATACTGTACAATACTGTTTAGCCTATCATAACGATTACTTCCCACATGTCAAATCTTGATGATGCATTGCAATCTTTCTCAAGATCTTCTCACGGTGGTGTCCATTAAAGTGTTAAATCGCGTTTTCTGGTGGTTGTGACTTGTGATTGTTACTACTTATGTTGTAACCAGCTGTATAAGTGGGGCTCTTTTCATTTAGAAGTCTTAATACAAATAATAATTTTGATTAAACTTTTGATCTAGTCTATCATAATTTCAGGCACATTTTGTGGGCACCTCTAATTTTCACAGATAAACCAGAAACTGAACCTACTGTTCTCTTTTTCACCCTGCACAGAATAATCAGAAGGCTGGAACTTGGAACCAGTCATTTNTTTTTTATTATCAGTATTTATTTCAATTCTTTCAAATTTTTTTTATAATTCCAATTTTTTTATGTTTATAAATTAAAAAAAAAAAAAAAAAAAATGGAATCCCTGGTTGTCATTGGTGAGATTCTGACTAGGCTCAATGAATTTAAGGGCTTTAAAAAATTAATTTTAAAATTTTATAAAACTTAACATGAACAGGAAAAGGTTAAGTAGTGGAGTAGGAGAGCATGAAAAGATGCCCCTAAAAGATTATTGAATCATTTGATGAGAGGTGGTTAGTGAAAAATTGGGTTAACAAAAGATTTGTGCATTTGCAGCCTTTGGTTATTTTAATCAGGGTTCTATTATTGATCTTTCTGATCACAGTGGCTTGATTATCTGAAAGATTCTTTGAAAATGATCTTTTGCACAAAAGAGTAAAACAACATATTATTGTATGTTTGAACATTATTGGTGATAATAGAACTGTCTTGAATAAATATTAAAGAATGTCAATCATGCAAGAAATGTATCTGGCAGTTTGTAAATAAAATTTTCTTGTTCTCAGAGCTGAATGGCTTTTTAGCCACTGGAGTTCCGCCGTGGAATGTTTCACAGTGGCCGGAATTTTAAAAAGTTCAAAATTTTTAATCCGATTTTGTTGTATACATGGTCATAAACGACCTAAACGGTCTAAATCTCCATTAAATTGTCGTATAGTTCTAGTATGTCCAAAATTTTTGAGTCCATTTCCTCGAATTTCAATATATTCTTTGTGGACCTAAAACACTGTACATATTAATGAAATTCAACTCAAAGATCTCTTGAACAGATGTAGATTCTTGAAAATGATTTCTTGCTAGTCAAACAAAACAGGTGAATAATTGATTTTTATTTTTAGAAAATAAGGTGAGTTGTTGAGAAGAAGATAATTATCAAATTTCATCAAATCAAATCTTGATGGTAATACAATAACGTAGACTATATTGCAAATTTTCATCTAAGATTTTAAATTTTACACAACTTAGGACCTATTTGGCAGATCATTTACCTTAGACTAACTTTCTTTAAAAAAAATTCTAATAAGACAAAACGCTTCTAAAAAATTATTAAAATATGTTCAAAAGTAGTTTTTAAATTTAAAAAACAAAAACTTAAAAGTCGTGTCAAATGAACCTTAACATTCGAACTCATTTTAAAATAACTTGGGACTTTTCCACCGAGTCAGATTTTTTCCCTTGATAGATTCTCAAAAGTGTTTATTATGTCATTGACAAAGAAAAGCAGCAAGAATAAAGCTTAGCTTAGCTGAAAAAGGGACTCCCACTTTTCTCCAAAATTCTTCTACCGCCAGTTTAGTTTTAGGAATAAGCACCATCAATTACCCAAAACTTTTTTTTTTTTTCCTACTATAGATTTCTAGGTACATCGATCGATCGTGGCATTGACAAATGTGACTTGAGGGCATGATCGTCTTGAAGACCCATGCTTGATTGTCTAGATTTAAGTTCTACGATTAGTGTAGAACGATTTGATATGTGAATTTCAATTGGATCTTGTATGCTAGTTAGTTTTAATGGTAAGTAGTCGTCTATGTGACACTATCACGTTGTTCAATATATAAAAATGCACCCTAACTTCATTTAAAAATGTGGCAGTGAGCACTATTACTTAGATCGACGTCATAGCTAAATAGCTTTGCCCATTAATTAATGTTATGACAATATTATATATATACTTGAGTAAAAATAAATTATTTAAAAGATAATTAAGACATCAACAAATTTCATTTTATGGTACGAAAATTGCGAAATAATTACCAATATAATAATTTTATTGCTAACCTTTAGTAATTTACTGATAGATTTCACCTTTACAATTTATTGATGAAAATTTTTAGTCGATAATCAGTTTTATACCTGAAATATTTACTTTTCCAATGTTTGGAAACACTAGGTATGAGGTCTAATTGACCTTACGGTTAATTATCATGATCGAAATTTAAAATTCTTCGTTGGATGTAGAAAAATCAAAACTAAACTTGTGTGTGAAAATGACAAGAATACGAATTCCTCCTCCTAGTCCAAAGACATGATGTTTAACTGATGCCAAAGGACATTAGTCGTTCATAGACATACCTAGAGTAGGTGTCGAGAAAAGCAAGTTCTCACTGTTCTAAAGCTACCACTTTCCATGTGTTTGGCTTTTAATTTTCTTAAGAAGAAAGGTTTATTCCTAATCACTTTTTGGGGAATTTTCCTTGCAAAACTTTAGTCACTTCTAATATAAAATTATGGACTAATTGGGGGTGGGTGGAGGGTAGATGTGGCTAGCCATCCCCATCCTAAAAAAAGTTTGAATGATTAGATGAATCCCTTCTAAGTATTGGATTCTCTTGATGGAATGTCTAATTTAGTGTGTGTCTGTATCTTATTATTGTAGAAAAATTTGAGTAATGAATAATATTTTTTAAAAAATGTGTGATTAAAATTTAAAGTAATTTTATTAGTTTATGTGTAAAATATTTTATTGGGTGAATGTGTGATGGTGAATCTTACCGTATCAAACAATGTTTTGTAATAATTGGAGACAATCGGGGCCTTAAATTGGCATGAAAAGTAAGTGAGTTGAAAAAAAAAAGGAGATGAGTAAATTACACATTCGTACAAATGTATGCATTTCAATTATGTTCAAATTTTATATTTATGATTCTATCATATATTCAAATATAGAGTTTTTATTGAGCGATTTCAACGAGTGTATCGAAAATCACTAAGTACCTGAATTATTTGACTATTGTACTTACATTCTCTTCTTTTCAAACATCGATTCCCTACACTATATGGAAACAAATCAAACAATCATAGTATTATGATTCTAAGTACATCGATTCCATAATTTGTATCCAAAAAAACAAACATCGTTGATTTTCAGATCTTGCACTAATATTATTTTTTCTTATTACGGTCATATTAGCGTTCCTAGTATGATTGTACATGAATCTATACATCCTATTGTGAAGAATACTATAAATTGTATATAATAAACTTGTTTATAATACAAAGTAAAAGACCATATTTATAGGGCTATAAATAACTCTAAAAGTATTGATTGCTTAATAATTATACATTCAACTATTAAGGAAAATAATCCTACACTATTGAAAAAATA